>JAXLNO010005460.1:0-267882 GCA_038087875.1 Malacoraja senta | reverse complement strand
CACTCTCCCCCCTTGCCCCTACCCTCTCTCTCCCATCTCTTTCTCCTCTGTCTCTATCTCTTTGCCCTCCTCTCTCCCTCTTTCCCCCATTTCTCCTCTTTCCCCCTTCTCTCCCTCTTTCCCCTCTCTCTTTCCCCTCTCTCTCCCCTTCTCTCCTCCCCTCTCCATCCCCTCTCCATCCCCTCTCTCTTCCTTGGGCCCAATTGGTCCATACTGATCAAGTTGGCTTTCTGCGTGCCCAGGGACTGGCTGCCGTTCCCAGATCAGCTCGAGTCCCAGGGACTGGCCGCAGTTCTCAGGTCAGCTCGGCTGCCCCGACCCCGCCAAAACGTATTGAAAAAAAATAAGCGTTTTTTCGGGTTACGGGCCGTGTGCCCATAGTCCGAACCCGGTCCTAGATGTTTGGCCTAATTGTGGTCATTGTCCCCCCCCCCCCCCATGTTTTACAACTGCTTCACCGGGTTAGTTCCATCTCCGGCTGCTTCATGTTGTCGGCAGCTGCACATTCGACCAAAAGAGAAGAGAAGAGACGCGACGTCGCTCACAGCCTTCAACCGACGCGCTTCCCCAGACCGGACAGATCGCGCTGGCATGTGGCGCAAAGGGACAAACTGTGCAGGGACTGAACTCAGCGTGAGAACTCTGTCATGAGCGTGAGGGCGTGAGAATTGGCTCCAAGGCGTGATTCTCACGCTGAAAGTGTGAGAGTTTGGCAACCCTGCCTCCCCCCCTTAACCTCCCCCCCTTAACCTCCCCCCCCTTTCTCCTCCCCCCCCCCTTTCTCCTCCCCCCCTTCTCCTCCCCCCCCCCTTCTCCTCCCCCCCCTTCTCCTCCCCCCCCTTCTCCTCCCCCCCCCTTCTCCTCCCCCCCCCTTCTCCTCCCCCCCCTTCTCCTCCCCCCCCCCTTCTCCTCCCCCCCCTTCTCCTCCCCCCCCCTTCTCCTCCCCCCCCCTTCTCCTCTCCCCCCTCTTCTCCTCTCCCCCCTCTTCTCCTCTCCCCCCTCTTCTCCTCTCCCCCCTCTTCCCTCTCCCCCCTCTTCTCCCTCTCCCCCCTCTTCTCCTCTCCCCCCTCTTCTCCTCTCCCCCCTCTTCTCCTCTCCCCCCTCTTCTCCTCTCCCCCCTCTTCTCCTCTCCCCCCTCTTCTCCTCTCCCCCCTCTTCTTCTCCTCCCCCTCCCCCTCTCCTCCCCACCCCCTCTCCTCCCCACCCCCCTCTCCTCCCCACCCCCCTCTCCTCCCCACCCCCCTCTCCTCCCCCCTCTCTCCCCCCTCTCCTCCCCCCCTCTCCTCCCCCCCTTCTCCCCCCCCCCTTCTCCTCCCCCCCTCCTCCTCCCCCCCTCCTCCTCCCCCCCTCTTCTCCTCCCCCCCTTCTCCTCCCCCCCTTCTCCTCCCCCCCCCTTCTCCTTCCCCCCCTTCTCCTCCCCCCCCTTCTCCTCCCCCCCCTTCCTCCCCCCCCTTCTCCTCTCCCCCCTTCTCCTCTCCCCCCTTCTCCTCTCCCCCTTTCTCCTCCCCCCTTCTCTCTCCCCCCCCACCTTCTCTCTCTCTCCCCCCCTCCTTCTCTCTCTCCCCCCCTCCTTCTCTCTCTCCCCTCCCCCCCCCTCATTCTTCCCCCCCCCTTCTCTCTCCCCCCCCTTCTCTCTCCCCCCCCTTCTCAAGGCTTTCAATGCGACTGCCCTCGAGCTTGAAGGTCGAAAACACTCTTCTTAACTCGTGAATTAGGTTGCCCAAGTGGGCCATCCCATTAAGGACCTATACAATTGTTTTACAAAGGCCTATGATTAAAGTGGCTATCCTGCGTCACCTATTTCTTCTCTCCAGAGACGCAGCCTGTCCCGTTGAGTTACTCCTGCATTTTGTGTCTGTCTTCGGTTTAAACCAGCATCTGCACTTTCTTCCTACACAGAATAATTAAGAGAATGGAATAAAATAATTAAACAATTACATTTAAGCAAATTGGAGGTAAGAGATCTTTATTCCAGAGGCCATAATGTTTTGTATTCCAAGTGAAGGAAACAAAATGAATACATTTAAAAAGTTTCATTTCAAACAAGCTGATTTAAAAAATATAGAATAATGATGGCAATGGAAACATTTGAGAACATGTGGGAATGAAAAGATGTGGAAGGCAAAATGTTAGTTTGTAAGATGCAAATGGACCTTATTTCTGAAATGCCAGAGAATGTAAAATGTAAGATCCATATGGCTCACTGTCAATAATATAAAGGGGATTTGGCAGGAGGGGAAAGCAAACTTGTTTTAATATGTTGAGGACAAAAATAGAAAAGGTGGATGTGTAAAGCTAGGTTGAGGTTTGCCAAGACACTATTGAATGCTATAAAGCATCATGAGGAAAACACCTGAAAACCTAAGTGAAGCATTTTTCAAGTGTGCCAGAAATACATAACAGTTGCACAGAAGAATTCTCCCACAAGATAAAACAAGAGTTGGAAATTGAAATCTGTTTTCTTTTTAATAGTCTTCATGAGGGAAATGGCCAAAGAAACGCCAGCACTGGTGCTGTAATATAAAGGTGAACGTAGACTGGAAACATTGGAATTGCAGAGAAGACACTCGCAGAGGATCTAAAGTTTGGTATTATCTCTGGCTCCCACCATCTTTCCTACTTTTCCAGGGGAATTGGCTCAAACTTTTGTGTCTTGGAAATATTTCTCTGTCTCTGGCCAAACTATAACCATTTAACAATTACAGCACGGAAACAGGCCATCTCAACCCTTCTAGTCCGTGCCGAACACATATTCTCCCCTAGTCCCATATACCTGCGCTCAGACCATAACCTTCCATTCCTTTCCCGTCCATATAACTATCCAATTTATTTTTAAATGATAAAAACGAACCTGCCTCCACCACCTTCACTGGAAGCTCAGTCCACACAGCCACCACTCTCTGAGTAAAGAAGTTCCCCCTAATGTTACCCCTAAACTTCTGTCCCTTAATTCTCAAGTCATGTCCCCTTGTTTGAATCTTCCCTACTCTGTTGGAAAAGCTTATCCACATCAACTCTGTCTATCCCACTCATCATTTTAAAGACCTCTATCAAGTCCCCCCTTAACCTTCTGCGCTCCAAAGAATTAAAACTCTGGAGGATTAAAAAATATGACTTCTTTTGCAATTCAAAAATGTTGTTTCTCCCATGGTTGGTAGTGTGACCCTGCAGCAGCTCATTCTGTGTGGTGTATGCATGCTCACATGTGGCCACATAATGTGGCATCTTGTGCCAACAACATTTAGCTACAAAATGTAATTATATGTGAAGTAAAACTATTGCTTAGGTAACAGTAATCATTGATCCAAGCCTAATATAAGGGTCCGAAGAAGGGTCCTAACCAAAGACGTCACCCATGTTTTTCTCCAGTGATGCTGCCTAACCCATTGAGTTACTCCAGTACTTTGTGTCTATTTTTAGCTTTAGTAATACCAGCATCTGCAGTTCTTTTCTACACACTCTATTCCAAATGGTTTTTGTTCTGAAATGTTAATGCTCATAAAACTTTTTCAATAATTGTCCATTGGTGATAGGAAAATATGCAAAACTGAGTATTCCAGGAGAAACAACAGAATCAACCAGGTAATAATTACTTTGTACATTGATGTAATGTTAAATGATGCTAAATGAGTAGACTCAGTCTTTAGCCAAAAAAACTGCTTTGATCTGTCATTTTCACTTCTGTCATTTTTTACTCTTCTGTCACTTTTCTGTTTTTCCCTTGCAAATCGCGAGACTTCCCTTCCCCTGACTCTCAGTCTGAAGAAGGGTCTCGACCCAAAAAGTCACCCATTCCTTCTCTCCAGAGATGCTGCTTGTCCTGCTAAATTACTCCAGCATTTTGTGTCCATCGTTTGAGAAACTCAGGGTCAGGCAGCTTATCTGGAGGGTAACTAACAGATTGGGACCTTTCTTCAAGACTGGAGTAAAGGGGAGATGACAGGCAGAAAGAGGTGAGGGGAAGGGGTGGGGCAAGAGCTGGCACGTGTTAGATGGATCCAGATAAAGTTATAATAATAGTTGATAGACAGACAATTTAGGTGGGGGAGAGAAAGGTGATAGTCACAAAGTGACGTGGAGATGACAAGTAGAGAAAAAAAGTGTTGCAAATGACATAATTTGATAAGAAAAGACGACGTGGAGTGAAATGTAGAACCAGAGGAAGGGATATTCAGTAGATGGGAATAGGTGGGATGAAATAGTGGAAACATAGGTGGGTAGGGGTGGGTAATAGGCAGAATAAGGAGGTGGAGGAGTGGAAAATAATTTGATGACAGGGGCAGGAGGAGTGGACAAACAGATGTGTGTGAGAGGATCTCAGTAGATTAGGAGAGAGAAGGGTGGGGCAGAGAGCGGGGAGGGGGAATAATTAATGTTTATGCCATTGGGCTGTAAGCTACCCAAGTGGAAAATAGGGAGCCGCTCTTCCAATGTATTTGTGACCTTACTCTGGAAATGAAGGAGATAGGTCTTTATGGGAATGGGAAGGGGGCATTGAAGTGGCCTTCAAATGGCAGATCCAGCTGACCTTGGTGGAAGGAGAACCAGTGTTTGCAAAGCGGTCGTCCAGTTTAAACTTGGTGTCACTGATGTAGCGGTGCCCACATCAAGATACAGTAAACAAAGATGAAGGATTAGCTAGATCTTTCTTCACCCCCCCCCCCCCCCACCTTCTCTAGTCTTGAAGAAGGGTCCCCACCTGAAACGTCATCTGGCCTTTTAATCCACAGATTCTGTCTGGCCCATTGAGTTCCACCAGCAGTTTGAGTTTTGCTCAAGATTCTAACATCTGCAGTTTGTGTTGGCTCCAGACTCATGTTTTAGGTGTTGTGCTAAAAATATGGAGCCTTAGCCTCATTTAAAGTAACCCTGGGTCCCTTTAAGTCATGCAAAGTTTATCTTGCCTTCTATACCTTTGAGTGGGAGTATACTTGCATGGACATAGAGAATACAACAGGATCTTGGCCTACCGCCAGGATCTGCTTTACTTTACTATTTTTTTGCTAATCAGGAACCTCCACTCCCCAAACCATGCCTCATATCACCAGTGACGGTCAACCTATGGTGGTTGTTTGTCACCTGACCAGACAAGGTCAAGATCAAGTTCTAGATCTTAGTAGAATACTTGAAATGTTGATAACAATTATTTTCCAAAGTTACCTTCTTGCCAAGGAAGACGAGGGAATACTGAGTGCTGGCAAGTCCTGACATCCTGCATAAGCAGACAAGCTTCTTCACATAGAAACATAGAAACATAGAAAATAGGTGCAGGAGTAGGCCATTCGGCCCTTCGAGCCTGCACCGCCATTCAATATGATCATGGCTGATCGTCCAACTCAGTATCCTGTACCTGCCTTCTCTCCATACCCCCTGATCCCTTTCGCCACAAGGGCCACATCTAACTCCCTCTTAAATATAGCCAATGAACTGGCCTCAACTACCTTCTGTGGCAGAGAGTTCCAGAGATTCACCACTCTCTGTGTGAAAAATGTTTTTCTCATCTCGGTCCTAAAGGATTTCCCCTTAATCCTTAAACTGTGACCCCTTGTCCTGGACTTCCCCAACATCAGGAACAATCTTCCTGCATCTAGCCTGTCCAAACCCTTAAGAATTTTGTAAGTTTCTATAAGATCCCCCCTCAATCTTCTAAATTCTAGCGAGTACAAGCCGAGTCTATCCAGTCTTTCTTCATATGAAAGTCTTGACATCCAGGAATCAATCTGGTGAACCTTCTCTGTATTCCCTCTATGGCAAGAATGTCATTCCTCAGATTTGGAGACCAAAACTGTACGCAATACTCCAGGTGTGGTCTCACCAAGACCCTGTACAACTGCAGTAGAACCTCCCTGCTCCTATACTCAAATCCTTTTGCTATGAATGCTAACATACCATTCGCTTTCTTCACTGCCTGCTGCACCTGCATGCCTACTTTCAATGACTGGTGTACCATGACACCCAGGTCTCCTTGCATCTCCCCTTTTCCTAATCGGCCACCAATTAGATAATAGTCTACTTTCCTGTTTTTGCCACCAAAGTGGATAACCTCACATTTATCCACATTATACTGCACCTGCCATGCATTTGCCCACTCACCCAGCCTATCCAAGTCACCTTGCAGCCTCCTAGCATCCTCCTCACAGCTAACACTGCCCCCCAGCTTTGTGTCATCCGCAAACTTAGAGATGTTGCATTCAATTCCCTCATCCAGCTCATTAATATATATTGTAAATAGCTGGGGTCCCAGCACTGAGCCTTGCGGTACCCCGCTAATCTCTGCCTGCCATTCTGAAAAGGACCCGTTTACTCCTACTCTTTGCTTCCTGTTTGCCAGCCAGTTCTCTATCCACATCAATACTGAACCCCCAATACCGTGTGCTTTAAGTTTGTATACTAATCTCTTATGTGGGACCTTGTCGAAAGCCTTCTGAAAGTCCAGATATAACACATCCACTGATTCTCCCTTATCCACTCTACTAGTTACATCCTCGAAAAATTCTATAAGATTCGTCAGACATGATATACCTTTCGTAAATCCATGCTGACTTTGTCCAATGATTTCACCACTTTCCAAATGTGCTGCTATCCCATCTTTAATAACTGACTCTAGCAGTTTCCCCACTAGCGATGTTAGACTAACTGGTCTGTAATTCCCCGTTTTCTCTCTCCCTCCCTTTTTGAAAAGGGGGGTTACATTAGCTACCCTCCAATCCTCAGGAACTACTCCAGAATCTAAGGAGTTTTGAAAAATTATCACTAATGAATCCACTATTTCTGGGGCTACTTCCATAAGTACTCTGGGATACAGCCTATCTGGCCCTGGGATTTATCGGCCTTTAATCCATTCAATTTACCTAACACCACTTCCCGGCTAACCTGGATTTCACTCAGTTCCTCTATCTCATTTGACCCGCGGTCCCCTGCTATTTCCGGCAGATTATTTATGTCTTCCTTGGTGAAGACAGAACCAAAGTAGTTATTCAATTGGTCTGCCATGTCCTTGTTCCCCATGATCAATTCACCTGTTTCTGACTGCAAGGGACCTACATTTGTTTTAACTAATCTCTTTCTCTTCACATATCTATAAAAACGTTTGCAGTCAGTTTTTATGTTCCTGCCAGTTTTCTTTCATAATCTATTTTCCCTTTCCTAATTAAGCCCTTTGTCCTCCTCTGCTGGACTCAGAATTTCTCCCAATCCTCTGGTATGCTGCTATTTCTGGCTAATTTGTATGCTTCATCTTTTGTTTTGATACTATCCCTGATTTCCCTTGTTATCCACGGATACACTACCTTCCCTGATTTATTCTTTTGCCAAACTGGGATGAACAATTTTTGTAGTTCATACATGCAGTCTTTAAATGCCTTCCATTGCATATCCACCGTCAACCCTTTAAGAATCAATTGCCAGTCAATCTTGGCCAATTCACGTTTCATACCCTCAAAGTTACCTTTCTTTAAGTTCAGAACCCTTGTTTCTGAATTAACAATGTCACCTTCCATCCTAATGAAGAACTCAACCATATTATGGTCACTCTTGCCCAAGGCGCCACGCACAACAAGACTGCTAACTAACCCTTCCTCATTACTCAATACCCAGTCTAGAATAGCCTGCTCTCTCGTTGGTTCCTCTGCATGTTGGTTTAGAAAACTATCCCGCATACATTCCAAGAAATCCTCTTCCTCAGCACCCCTGCCAATTTGATTCACCCAATCTATATGTAGATTGAAGTCACCCATTATAACTGTTTTACCTTTGTTGCACGCATTTCTAATTTCCTGTTTGATGCCATCCCCAACTCCACTACTACTGTTAGGTGGCCTGTACACAACTCCCACTAGCGTTTTCTGCCCCTTAGTGTTTCGTAGCTCTACCCATATCGATTCCACATCCTCCAAGCTAATATCCTTCATTTCCATTGCGTTAATCTTCTCTCTAACCAGCAATGCCACCCCACCTCCTTTTCCTTTCTGTCTATCCTTCCTGAATATTGAATATCCCTGGATGTTCAGCTCCCAGCCTTGGTCACCCTGGAGCCATGTCTCCGTGATCCCAACTATATCATAATCATTAATAGCTATCTGCACGTTCAACTCATCCACCTTATTACAAATGCTCCTTGCATTGAGACACAAAGCCTTCAGGCTTGTTTTTACAACGCTCTTACCCTTATACAATTATGTTGAAAAGTGGCCCTTTTTGATTTTTGCCCAGGATTTGTCTGCCTGCCACGTTTACTTTTCATCTTGTTACCTATTGCTTCTACCCTCATTTTACACCCCTCTGTCTCTCTGCTCACACATTTAAGAAACCCACCACCTCTTATTCTCTGTTTATTATTTTTTTCTTCTTTCCCCCCTACCTGTTGGGTCTGAGTGCTTCCCTTCTCTGCCTCCTGCCTCTCACACCGTCTACAAGCTTTCACTATTTGAGTCCCTTCCCCCAACCATTCTATTTCACATTTCCAAGATGTTCAGCAAATGGTTAAGGTCTTAATTTCAGTGGTAATATATTGTAAGATAATGAATAGAAGATCAGATCCAAGATGCATTTATTTATTTTTTGCTGTGGAACAATAGTTATGTTCATAAGTTATAGGAGCAGAATTTAGCCATTCACCCCATCAAACCTATGCCATTCAATCATGGCTGATCTAGCTTTCCCTCTCAGCCCCATTCTCCTGCCTTCTCCCCATATTCCCTGACACAATGTAGTTTGGAACTGAGGAGTTATGTAGAACATTAACCATAATGTTAGTGATTGCGAGAACAGGCGCGATGGGTTGCACGACCCACGCCTGATCCTATTTTGTGTATTTTTATGTCAGAAGTCAATCAACAAACTACATTTGCCTTCTGATTTTCATGCGCCAAAGTTAATTATAATCTACTACAAATGCGGAAGGGTTTTATTGTTACGGTTCCTCATAATTTTTGTGTACCTTTATTACCAAGCTGGATATGTGATTTATATACAGTGCGTCTATTGCTTTGTACACTATTACACTTTATGATGCCATGAACCAAACACCTCCCAGGGCAATACTTGTTGCTCCAGATCCTGCTATAAACTCTCCAGATGGTACCTATAAATGTATCGGAATTAACATCTGATTCTGTAAATGAAAAGATAACCACTACAAATACTGTAGCTCCCCATAACACTTTGTAAAATGGACAATTATACTTGCTCACCTGCTGTGACCTGTTTTTGGAATCCAGCAAAAAAACTATCTTTTCACGGCTGAAGGTCTTCATTTATCGAATCATCTCATGTAACCCAGGACACTCTGAAGGCACCAGTTTCTTGGTGAAATGCCGCAGGATGAGTTTTTTTCTTAAATGCAATTAAATTTTGAAGAAGTTAAAGGATGGCAATTGAAATTCAGTGGATAAAAAGGACGCAAATTCACTCCAGATCTCTCCAATGTAATTTTGTTGGAAGTTACCAATAAAAAAAAATCTTATAATATCTCATCGTAAGGATAAAAATTCAAAAAAATGTATTTCAGCAACAGTGTACTGTATGTTTGTTAAACACTGATGGTTTATGCACAGTGCTTTCATTGTTTGGGAAACTTTTACACTCTATGATGCCATGTAACTTAATATTATATCTCGCTGCCTTTATTAGCCTTTCACATTAGTTGCACATTTTGTATGCTTGACACATAATCTTTAGAAATGTCTTTATTAAAGTTTATTAGTCTTGCTGACTATTGATGGTCATTCCATTTGAAACTATTTGTATTTGACTTTCAAATTATACAATGTCTCAGACTTCTATGAATGAGCTGTCAAATGTGGAAGTCCATGCCAGCTAAAAAATTTGGAAGGCAGACTGGAACCCTACTCCAGCTCAGACCCAATAGAGGATTCAGGATACCTTTGATTTCAAAGGGAAAATGATTAAGAGGCAAAACATCATAAGTGATAGGAATATAATTAGGCCATTCGGCCCATCAAGTCTATTCCGCCATTCAATCATGGCTGTTCTATCTCTCCCACCTAACCCCATTCTCCTGCTTTCTCCCCATAACCTCTGACACTCATACTAATCAAGAATCTATCTATTTTTGCCTTAAATTTATCCACTGACTTTGCCTCCACAGCCTTCTGTGGCAAAGAATTCCACAGATTCACCACCCTCTGACTGAAGAAATTCCTCCTCATCTCCTTCCTAAAAGAACGTCCTTTAATTCTCAGGCTATGACCTCTAGTCCTAGACTCTCTCACTAGTGGAAACATCCTCTCCACATCCACTCTATCCAAGCCTTTCATTATTCTGTACATTTCAATGAGGTCCTCCCTCATTCTTCTAAACTTTCTTCTAACCTCATTCTTCTAAAAGAAAGATAAGTTACATTTATGAAACTATTTTGCTTAATATTAAATGCCTGGGATTCTCAGCATGATTCAGTTCCACCACATGACCCCATGAACCATTTTAATTTACCAGCAAGACCGGGCCCATCAGGTTTCAGTTTGATGCTTTATGCTATTTTAGGTATCATATAAATTGTCTGTTCAAGCTTCAAAACAATCAAGTGTAAATTATCCAACAAATACGTTGTCTCAAGAGATGAATTAATGCATTGTTTAACACTGCTTCTCATTGTGATTTGAATCCTTTGGCTACTTACTTAAGAGAATAGACAACATAGAAGAATGTCCAACTGAGTTGAGACATGGGCGCTAGGGCATGTTTCCATTTCCCATCATAAAGGATGAAAAAATGAGTGCCCCTAATTTGACGGTAGTAATGAGATGTACTCTGAGTTCCATTGATAGAAAGACGCAAATTTGTCTCTGTGAACCTTAGGATCTTACAGTATTACCGCACAACACTCATTATGTGATGCTCACCGTGCTTCTGAAATGTGATAAACAATAAATGTAAAGGCAGAGGTAGCCAACCGTAATATGTGTATTGTCAGGTGAAGCCACAGTCCGTACACACTGCATCAATTATTTGTAAGCAAGAGGGCAATATCATGCAGCCTCCCTGGTCATCTGCAAATTTCATTCATTTTGCAGCCAAAGTTAGTTGAAAGCTCATGATACCTCTATGTCTTATGTCAGAGATCCAGTGAACTGATACTCATTCTAATGCTGAGAGACTGCAATATCATGTCTTTACCTGTGTTTTATTAAGGTCATCAACAAGGAGGGTTACATTTTTCACCGGTTTCGATAAACACATATTGTTGTTTGCATTGATGTGCCTGCTGTGGAGGTCATCTGTCAGACTCAGAAGTGATGCTAGCAATACAAATGCCACTTTTGTCTATCACGTTTCACAATTAATATTTCATGTGATTTGTGAAACAACGGTTGTCAATGCAGATAATACCATCAGCTCTTTTCAAGGAGAAGCCTGACAGATAATTAAACTCCAAGAAATGGAATGAATATAGGGAGAAGGCAGGAAAACCATGATAAGGTCAAGATTGGATTAATCATGATCATATTATATATCAGAGCAGGCACGAGCAACAAACTAGACTGAATCTTGTCTCTTATATACAGTACTTAGGTAATGAATGCTCAAATATAAAGCAGAGCAATTGCCTACTTGCATTAATTCAAACTTCTGCCATAAAGAAGTCTCACAACTTATTTTATTGGCAACTATAATGGAAATTATAACTACAAAGATACCTGCATCATAAATATTGGTCTGCTCCAGTAACCATTGGTGTAAAAACCATGGGCATCCACATATTTTGAATGAGTATTCAGCTGGTGAAAGACCAATTCCACAGCCAAGGATCAAGATTGTCAATATAGTTCCAGTGAATTTTCATACTGGGTGCACCTTACTACTAGTCTTCACTGAGATTAAAAATTATAATAAATAGAAGTTAGCCTAACTTCACATTGAAGATTGGCTGACTGCAGGAGGCAAAGAATGGAAATGAAAGGGACCTTTCCTGGTTGCTGTTGGTTCTGCTACTTTCCATGTTATATGTGAATGATCTGATTCAGGGCTGTGTGGCCAAGTTTGTAGATGATAAGAAGATACGTGGATGGAGCAGGTAGTGTTGAGAAAGCAGTGGCGGCACAGTGGTGCAGCGGTAGAGTTGCTGCCTTACAGCAAATGCAACGCCAGAGACCCGGGTTAGATCCTGACTACTGGTGCTGTCTTTACGGAGTTTGTACGTTCTCCCCGTGACCTCTGAGATCTTCGGTTTCCTCCCACACTCCAAAGATGTATAGTTTTGTTGGTTAATTGGCTTGGTAAATGTAAAAATTGTTCCTAATGGGTGTAGGATAGTGTTAGTGTGCGGGGATCGCTGGTCGGCGTGGACTCAGTGGGCTGAAGGGCCTGTTTCCGC
Source organism: Malacoraja senta (assembly GCA_038087875.1). NCBI lineage: Eukaryota > Metazoa > Chordata > Chondrichthyes > Rajiformes > Rajidae > Malacoraja > Malacoraja senta. Next base: position 255,548 of record JAXLNO010005460.1, on the reverse strand, counting down.
ACTGTATCTCTAAACTAAACTAAACTAAACTGGGAGGCTGTAGAAGGACTTGTTGGGAGAATCGGCAAACCAGTGGCAGATGGAATACAGCTTAGCAAAATTTATGGTCATGCACTTTGGTAAAAGTAATAAAAGCAAAGACTAAGGGGAGAAGATTCAGAAATCGGAGCAGCAAAGGGACTTGGGAGTGCTGGTGCAGGATTCCCAAAGCTTAATCTGCAGGTTGAGTTGGCGGTAAGGAAAGCAAATGCAATGCTAGTATTCATTTCAAGGGGTCTAGAATATAAAAACAAGGATGTAATGATGAGACTTTATCAGGCGCCAGAGAGGCCACATTTAGAATATTGTGAGCTGTCTTGGGCCACATATCTAAAGAAGGGTGTCCTGGCTTTGGAGAGCCCAGAGGAGGCTTATGAGAATGATCACGGGGAAGATTGGATTAATGCATGATGAGCCTTTGACGGCTCTGGGCCTGTACTCGCTGGAGTTTAGAAAGATGAGGGGGGGATCTCATTGCAACCTACCAGATAATGAAAGGTTCAGGTAGATTGGATGTGGAAAGGATGTTTCCATTAAAGGGATAATCCAGAACCAAATGGCACAGCCTCAGAATAAAAGACATGCCTTCAGAATGGAGATGAGGAGGAATTTCTTTAGCCAGAGGGTGGTGAATCTGTGAAATTCATTGTCACAGACGGCTGTGGAGGCCGTGTCATTGTGTATTTTTAAAAGTAGAGATTGATAGGTTCTTGATTAGTAAGGATGTCAAAGGCTGCGGGGAGAAGGCAGGAGAATGGGATTGATAGGAAAAGATAGATCAGTCATGAATGAATGGCAGAGTAGACTCAATGGGCTGAATGACCAAATTCTGCTCATATCCTGTGGTCTTATTATGGTCATATAAAAAAAAAACAAGAATCAATAAACTGCTATTTTCACAATTAGTAACATTGTAAATAAACATATTGACGTATAGTATTGTATGTCTCCCTTTTGACCAAATATTTTTCAGTACCCAGCAGACGAACATTTTGAGTCCATTAATTCAGTTTCCATTACAATAAATAGCAGCATCAATTTCATTTAAATATTTAAGCAGGTGAGCTGAGAAAATACACTTCCTCTTCCATTTTTCCGTGATCAAGGATTAATCATTCAGTCAAACACATACCTGTCATGTAATCTCCAAGCGTGTAATGCTGCCAGTATCACACAAGCCGGGCAAACTCATCTAACTTACAAGGTTAAATGGAAAAATCTAACACTCCATAGGTAATTGTCCACCTCCAAACTAATAGTGTTAGAATTTGGTTTTACTCGTGTGATATTTCATACTCTTCAGATTTCAGATAGTAAGTTTGAATTACATTTTCTGAATTAATTAAATATTCTGTGTTACATATTTTATGCAGTATAATATCATTGTCTTAAAGATGTCTTGGAAATGGAGCCAGATCTAGCTTACTGATAGAAGTTAGTGATTGTGGTGGAAGGACAATATACAGGCTGGAGGTCTGTGACCAGTGGAGCTCCGCAAGGATCTGTGCTGGGATCTCTGCTGTTTGTGATATGTATAAATGCCTTGGATGTAAACGTAGACGGGGTGGTTTGTATTGTAGGTGACCCCAAGGGGTCGTGGAGTGTGAGGAAGGCTGTCAAAGTATACAGTGGTATACAGATGAGCTACAGAAAGGGCGGAGAAATGGCAGATGGTGATTAATCTGAGCAAGTGTAAGATGTTGCATTTTGCGAGGCTGAATATAAGAGAAAACTAAACAAGTAATAGCATGACCCTTAACAGCATTGATACACAGAGGAATCTCAGGGTCCAAGTCCGTAACTCGTTGAAAGTGGCAACACAAGTAGATAGAGTGGTAAAGAAGGCATCTGTTACACTGGCCTTCTTAGCTCAGGCCATTGAGTATAAGAATCAAGAACTCATGGTGCAGACTTTGGTTAGGTCACATTTAGTGTATTGCCAGCAGTTCTGGTCCCTCTGTTACAGGAAGGATATGAAGGCTTTAGAAAGAGTGCAATAGAGGTTTACCAACATGATGCATGAATTAGGGGATGTTTGCTACGAGGAGAGGTTGGACAGACTTGAATTGTTTTCTCTGGAATGACGGAGGTTGTTGAAAGACCTGATATAAGTATATAGTAATTACTAGACTAAGTGGGACCCGTTGGGTCCCAGCATCACACGGGAGGGCTGGTCCCCTAACGCAATATTACACCTCTCCACCAATTCCAATATTGGTAGCCAGTGGGGGGGGGGGGCTTTCTGGAGCGCTAGTTTGGGTGTTGTGGGCTGAAGGGACTGGTTTCCAGAGGGCTAGTATGGACATTGTGGGCCGAATGAATTCTTGGGCTGGCGGCTCAGTCACTCAAGCCTGTTGTGCTGGCAGCTCACTCACTTACGGCTGGTGGGCTGGCAGTTGACTCATGGCTATTCCTTGAAATTCCATTTCAAGCAGGGTGCAAGGCCACCAAATTCAAGTGCAGTTTCTTACCACTTCAAGCAGGGTGCAAGGCCACCAAATTCAAGTGCAGTTTCATACCTTTTCAAGCAGGGTGCAAGGCCAATAAAGACAGTGAGTCATGACCTCTCCCTCCTCCATCTTGCAGAGACTGAGCCATGCCCACACTTCTGGGTTTTATAGTCCCTCCCCCCTCCCACCAGAAGGGGCGTGGTCTTCATGGCGTGATTGACAGGAGAGAGAATCTCAACATTTTTAAACACTAATAACTCTTTTATTTTACATCGATGGGAAAAATCCTCAGCAGCTGATGAGCGGAGGGGGACTCTGTGTAAGATGGCCATAAATCACAGCCGTACATGGTAGCATTTTTTCTAAAATCAATATAAAGCGCAAACAGGAAGTGGTCAAGATTAGACTTTTAATTATATAGAAGGGAAGGCAACTAATTAGGCAAGGCAACTTTAATTAGGCAAGGCAACTTTAATTAGGCAAGGCAACTTTAATTAGGCAAGGCAACTTTAGCATTTCCAAACCAAAGGCAACACAGCTTTAGCATTCCCAAACCAAAGGCAACACAGCTTTAGCATTTCCAAACCAAAGGCAGCACAGCTTTAGCATTTCCATACTATATTTTCAAACCACATTAAGGGCACTGACAGGTCAGTAAAACCACTCACAGTTTAGTAGACATGTGTTCAGTGTTATTCACAGCTCAGACTGAGAGACGTGACCCTCTCGCTCCCCCCATCTTGCAGAGACTGACTGAGGCACTCAACACTTCTGGGTTTTATAGTCCCTCTGGAAGGGGCATGGCCTTCAGGAGAGAGAATCTCAACATTTTTCAAAAAACTAATAACTCTTTTATATTTCATCAATAGGAAAGATCCTCTTGTCCTGCACAGCGGAGATGGACTCTGAGTAAGATGGCCAAAAATCACAGCCGCAAGTGGCAGCGTTTTTTCTAAAATCAATATACAGAACAACAGGAAGTGGTCAAGATCCGACTTTTTATAATATAGATGAGAGGCATAGATAGGGTAGACAGTCAGAACATTATTCCCACAATGGAAATATCAAACACTAAAGGGCATAGCATTAAGGTGACAGGGGCAAAATTTAAAGGAGATGTCCAGGGAAAGTGTTTTACCCAGAATGTGGTGAATGCATGGAACACGCAGCAGGGGGTGGTGACTGAGGCAGATCCGATTGTGACATTTAATAGACTTGTGGATAGGTATATGGATATGCAGGGAATGGAGGGGGAAAAGCTATGGCAGGCAGATAAGAGTTGGGCTTGGCATCATGTTTGGCACAGAAATTGTGGGCCGAAGGGTCATTACTTGCGCTGTACTGTTCTATGATTATAAGAACAAGGGCTGGGTTCCAAATTTACTAAGGGAGCTGTTTCAACTATAACAACATTTTTCAAAATCATATGCCACAGGCAAGGTCTTGAAGGCAGTAAGCAGTTTATCAGAAAACCACAAACATGCTGTCCCACAGTTCCTATTCTTTCATATCACTGGCTATAAGATTAGGCTGTGTGCCAGTGAATTTCTAATAAACTGCCAGCTGTATGTAACAGGAATCCAAGCAACATGCCTTTTATCATTATATACAGTAAAGCATCACTGCCCAAGTATCTTATTTGACGTTTGTTATTAAAGGAGTTTTTAGATGTACTGTTAAATGCACATTGCAAATATTTAATTATAACACAGTTTCTTATGTCATTGATTTTATTTTTTGCATAGAACCAGTTATTATATCTTTTTTCCTCCATTTTTCAATCGAGCAAGTAGAAATGATATATGACTGGAAACTGGTCAGTGTGTGTTTATTCAATCAATTTTCGGCAGCGCAATAGACGTTTTCTTTGTGAATCTACCATGAAGAAATGCAGAGGCACATGAGCCAAGTCCTTTCCTTTGTATGCCATGCCACTGCTGAGCAAGCAGTGGATAAACAGGTATGTCTGGACTAGAGATGGGGATGGGACCAATGTCTGGAGGGAATCTCAGGAAAGAAAAAGTCCAGAGGTGGAGGGCGGGCTGGGGAGCAAAAGTGAGAGTTGGCACTGGCTTTTTATGGATAAAAAATGAAGGTTGGTTTCTATGGTAATGGGGTTGGTTACAGGGAGGATACTGGATCTTGACTCTGGGCCCATTGATGGGCAGAAGGGTCTTGACCCGAAACATTGCCTGTCCATTCCTTCCGCAGATGCTGTCTAACCTGTTGAGTTCTTCCAGCACTTTGTGTTCTGCTCAGGATTCCAGCGCCTGCAGTCTCTTGTGTCTCCTTCGGGTCCTCTTCAGCAGTTTGCTTCATGGGATGGGGTAAGGCTGGGCTGGACATGGGTTTCCATCTCTTGCAGGTAAGTGAGTGGTTGCTTCAGGGGAAATTTATGTTTGCTGATTAACCACTTTCTCAATCTACCAATGTTTTTTGCACATCTTTCTCAGAGGTTTCTCTGCTCCTCAACACCCTTTAGAACAGTTTTCTTTGTTCTATATTGCCCCTCTTCACTCTTCCAACAAAACGCTTCACTTGACATTTCTCCAAATTAAACTTAATCTGCCACACACTTGCCCTTTCCATCAGCCTGTTTATATCCTGCTACAAGTTCACAAAACTCACTTCACAAAACTCAAGTGTTATCTTGTACCCCAATTCCAGGTCATTCATGTTTAGTTTAGTTTAGTTTAGTTAAGTTTAGTTTAGAGATACAGCATAGAAACAGGCCCTTTGGCCCAGAATCTGAGCCAAGCAGCAATCCCCGTCACACTAGCAATTATCCTACAAACCTGCACGTCATTCGAGTGTAGGAGGAAACCGGAGCACCCGTGCAGTCACAAGGAGAACTTAAAAGTTCCATGCAGGCAGTACCCATAGTCAGGATCAAACCTGGGTCTCTAGCACTGTAAGGCAGCAACTCTACCGCTGAGCAACCGTGCATGTTGATGAAATAAAGATAACGATCTTAAAACCAAACTCTGAGGAAAAAAACATTATTTTCCTTCGAGATTAAACCATTTACCACTGCCAAGTGAACTCTGCCTCACCTGAAAGAACTGTCGGGGTCCGTGGATGGAGTTGAGAGAGGAGGTAAAGGGACAGGGGTTGCATCTCCTGCAGTTGCAGGTGAAAGTACCTGGGGAGGGAGTGGTTTGGGTGGGAAGGGATGAGTGAAACAGGGAGTTGTGGATGGAACCCTCTCTGCGGAAAGGGGTGGAGATGGGAAGATGTGATTAGTGGTAGGACCCCATTGGAGGTGGTGAAAATGTCAGAGGATTATGTGCTGTATACCATGACTGATGGGGTGAAAGATGAGTACAAGGGGAACTCTGTCGCTGTTGTGGCTGGGGGGAGGAGGAGCAAGAGCACAGCTTCGGGATACCAAAGAGACCCTAATGAGAGCCTCATCTGTGATGGAAGAGGGGAAACCCGTTCCCTAACGAATGAGGGCATCTCAATTTTCCTGAAATGGAACACCTCATCCTGGGCGCAGATGCAGCAGAGATGGAGAAATTGGGAGTAGGGGGATAGAGTACTTGCAGGAGGCAGAGTAGAAAGAAGTGTAGTCTAGATAGCTCTGGGCGTCAGTAGGTTTGTAATAGACGTCAGTCGATAGTCTATGACCCGTGATGGAGATGATGATCAAAAAAGGGATGGAGATGTTGGAGATGATCCAAGTGAATTTGAGTGCAGGATGGCAATGGATCGTGAAGTTAATGAATACCATGAGTTTTGCATCAGCTTTAACCACTGCCAGGGTGAGGACAAACGCAAACTAGAGGAGTAGCACTTGATATTCTCCCTGGCCAGTTTACAACACAATGATGTGAACACTGAATTTTCTAATTTCAGGCAACCCAATCTCGTGCGCTCCTTTCTCTCTCTTTTTATTCTTCTAACCCCCTGCCCCCCTCCAGGTTCTCTTACCAATATTTTATACAATCCCTCATGACCCAACTCTATTCCCCTCCATACCTGGCTCCAGCTTCCAATCACCTATACACGTAGAACGAATAACAATATAACCTAGTTGGTTTTCTCTGAGTGCTCCAGTTTCCTCCCGCACTCCAAAGACGTAAAGGTTTGTAGGTTAATTGGCTTGGTATAATTGTAAATTGACCTTATTGTGTGTAGGATAGCGTTAGTGTGCAGGGATCATTGGTTGGCGTGGTCAGTGGGCCGAAGGGCCTGTTTCCGTGCTGTATCTCTAAACTAAACTAAACTAAGCGCAGGAACAGGCCCATCTGCCCACAATGTCTGTGCCGAACATAATGCCAAGACCAACTCTTATCTGCCCACGAATAATCCATATTCCTAATTCCCTGCATATCCATGTGCCTATCCAAAAGTCTCTTGAATGTCCGCTTTGTATTGGTCTCCACCATCACCCCCAGCTGTATGTTCCAGGCACCTACCAGCCTCTGTGTAAAAATGTGGCTCTGCACATCTCCTTTAAACTTTTCCCCTCACACCTTAAAGTTATGCCCACTCGGATGTGATATTTTCATCGTGAGAAAAAGGTTCTTATCCATGCCATTCATCATTTTCTATCTTTATCAGGTCTCCCCGCAACCTCTGGCATTCTAGAGAAAATTATCCAAGTCTGTCCAACCTCATTTTGTAGCAAATCCAGTCATCATTGTAGTACACCTCCTCTGCACTCCTCCATGTCCTTCCAAAATGGGGCGACCAGAATGGCATGCAATTCTTGAAACACAGCCCAACCAAAGTTCAATAAAGCTGCATTTTGACTTTTATAAATACTTTACCCACTGGAATTCCTATCCTCTTTCCCAAATGATTCCATCTGCATGTCATCCAATCTGGCTCCACTTATCACCTTGCTTACATAATAGATTCCAACATCGGCAGGCTCTTGTGACTCCAGTTATCACCTACCAGCCTATGTACTTCTCCGTGGATTGTCACCTTGTCATGGTGGAGAAGCTTGTGTGGACCTGAGATCCTGAGAGTGATGCCGTCTGCAGCCATGCTCCTGGTAGGGCCACCCATGGTGGTAAGGTCAACGGGGAGGTCTCTGAGAAAGAGCAATCCAGCCAAGACCTCAACCGGCGGAGGACGATGGCTGACCTTAGTGAAGCGCCACAACATCTGGGAAGGCGGATGAAGGCTGCAGCAGAAAAGGATCTCAATAGACAATAGACAATAGGTGCAGGAGTAGGCCATTCGGCCCTTCGAGCCAGCACCGCCATTCAATGTGATCATGGCTGATCATCCCCAATCAGTACCCCGTTCCTGCCTTCTCCCCATATCCCCTGACTGCTATTTTTAAGAGCCCTATCTAGCTCTCTCTTGAAAGCATCCAGAGAACCCGCCTCCACCGCCCTCTGAGGCAGAGAATTCCACAGACTCACCACTCTATGTGGGAAAAAGTGTTTCCTCGTCTCCGTTCTAAATGGCTTACTCCTTATTCTTCAACTGTGGCCACTGGTTCTGGACTCCCCCAACATCGGGAACATGTTTCCTGCCTCTGGTGTGTCCAAACCCTTAACAATCTTATATGTTTCAATGAGATCCCCCTCATCCTTCTAAACTCCAGAGTGTACAAGCCCAGCCGCTCCATTCTCTCAGCAAATGACAGTCCCGCCATCCCGGGAATTAACCTTGTAAACCTACGCTGCACTCTGGTCATCTTGGACTCCATGCCACTGGATCCAAACCCAGATGTGTCAAGGACCATGGGGTGGCTGCCTGTGCACCAGTCAAGTAACATGAGCACATTTGCAGATGACACAAAGCTGGGTGTCAGTGTGAGCTGTGAGGAGGATGCCATGAGAATGCAGGGTGACTTGGACATGTTGGGGGAGTGGGCAGATGCATGGCAGATACAGTTAGTTTAATGTGGATAAATGTGAGGTTATCCACTTTGGTAGCAAAAACAGGAAGGCAGATTATTATCTAAATGGTGTCAAGTTGGGAAAAGGGGAAGAACAACGAGATCTGGGGGCCCTTGTTCATCAGTCAAGGAAAGTAAGCATGCAGGTACAGCAGGCAGTGAAGAAAGTGAATGGCATGTTGGCCTTCATAACAAGAGGAGTTGAGTAGAGGAGTAAAGAGGGCCTTCTGCAGTTGTACAGGACCCTAGTGAGACCACACCTGGAGTATTGTGTGGAGTTTTGGTCTTCAAATTTGAGCGGCTGGGCTTGTATACTCTGGAATTTAGAAGAATGTGAGGGGATCTTATTGAAACATAAGATTATTGAGGGTTTGAACACACTAGAGGCAGGAAGCATGTTCCCGATGTTGGGGGAGTCCCGAACCAGGGGCCACAGTTTTAGAATAAGGGGTAAGCCATTTAGAACAGAGATGAGGAAACACTTTTCACCCAGAGAGTTGAGAGTCTGTGGAATTCTCTGCCTCAGAGGGCGGTGAAGGCCAGTTCTCTGGATACTTTCAAGAGAGAGGTAGATAGGGCTCTTAAAGATAGAGGAGTCAAGGGATATGTGGAGAAGGCAGGAACGGGGTACTGATTGTGGATGATCAGCCATGATCACATTGAATGGCAGTGCTGGCTCGAAGGGCCGAATGGCCTACTCCTGCACTTTTGTCTATTGTCTATTGTCTCCCCACGTTAAACAAAGTCACGCACAGGCGTCCTCCATATAGCACCCTTGAGGGATGAAGGAAAACACCAAATGCAAACCTCCACTGCCCTGTGGCTATTACCTTATTCAGGGAAGGCGAAGACTGGATCCGGCAGAATATGCGGAGGAGACTGCCATTTGGCAGTCCAATGGGTAGGAAGGTGGACCCAGCAAAGCATTGTGGAGCGCAATTAGGGCACAATGTTCATGTAGAACACTGGTGGCCATCCACTGCATCCTGACCTTTTGCCAGCCGTCTTGACTATGTCTTGCCACTGAATCCAGATAGGCCGGGACGAGAGAGTGAGGCTGACGATTTGCGCAACTCTCCCTCACTTTAATCCAAGTCAAGCGCAAGTCAAGACTTCAGGACCCGTACCGCCCAACTGGGCGAAGCAAGATCACCACAGGAGCGCATGCAGCTGAGAAGAAGCGCACCGCAGATGCTCAGAGGAAACGCGGCGCGCGCAAGGTTCGAGCCACTTCATCTTCTACTGCAGCACCCACCCAACTGTGTCCCATATGCGGGCGAGCCTTCAGAGCCCGGATCGGTCACCCAGTCACCTCCAGACCCACAAACAAAAACACTGAAGTCATGGTCTTCTTCGACTACGAAGGACGAACAACAACAACCAGCCTATGTTGTTATCTCCATTCATCACTCTTTCACATAACCATATCTACCCCTTTTTTTCCCTCTCTTCTCTATCTGTCTCTATTTATTACCCACCAGCCACTGCCTCCCAACTCCACCCCACCTGGCTCCATCTGCCCTTCATCTGCCTCCTCACTTTACTTTAGAGGCACCCCGTGGAAACAGGCTCTTCGGCCCACTGATGGCCTCTGCCCAGCCATCACCTCGTACATAAGTATTATCCTACGCACTTGGAACAATTCACAATTTACAGAATCCAATTAACCTACTGACCTGTGGAGTGTGGGAGGAAACCAGAGCACCCAAAGAAAACTGACACATTCACTGGGAGAACATACAAACTCGTACAGACAGCACCCATAGTCAGGAACGAACCGACTATAAGGCAGCAACTGTACTGCTGCACCATTGTGCCACCACTGTAGATCCACCCATCACCTTCTAACCCCTGCCTCACCACTTCCTCTCATCCCTTTATAGGAAACATTTCCTGTTTTAGGGCAGCACGGTGAGATACTGCCTTACAGAGCCAGAGACCTGGGTTCGATCCTGACTATGGATGCTTATCTGTACAAAGTTTGTACGTTATCACCGACACCTGCGTGGGTTTTCTCCGAGATTTTCGGTTTTCTTCCACACTCCAAAGACATACAGGTTTGTAGGTTATTTGGCTTGGTATAAATGAATTAATGAATTGTCCCTAGTGTGTAGGATAATACCACTGTACGAGGTGATCGCTGGGCAGGCGCTCTCAGTGGGCCAAAAGGCCTATTTCCACACTGTATCTCTAAACTAAATCAAACTAAATTTCCCCTCTACAGGGTCTGATACTGGGTCTTGGACCACAAATGAAGTTGGAAATGCAGTGATTATTTTCATGGAAAAGAGTAAGGGGTTATTTTTTCTGAACATGAGGTGATGAAAACACATTTTGAAACTTTGTCTGCTTGTTCAAGCAGCTCAATATCTGCCAAAGACAGACACAAATTGCTGGAGTAACTCAACGGGTCGGGCAGCATCTCTGGAGAAAAGGAATAGGTGATGTTTCAGGTCGAGACCTTTCTTCATTTTACTGATTAAAAATATTACATAAGTGATAAGTTGTATTTTAAAAGAACAGTTTTAAGTAGTAGGGCCAGAAGAAGGATCTCCACCTGAAACATCGCCTATTCCTTTACTCCAGAGATGCTGCCTGACCCACTGATTTACTCCAGCCTTTTGTGTCTGTCTTCGGTTTAAACCAGCATCTGCAGTTCCTCGCTACTCAACATCTACCACGTCAATCCCTCCTTAGGATCTGATATTTTTCAATAAGATCACCATGCATGGGGCAAGGCCAAGGATATTTTATGATTTTCAGATGGACTGGATTTTACAAAGATGTGTTTAAATCTGCACCCTTAGTATCTAACTGAGATGAGAGCCATATGCAAGGTAGGATGGGGGGGGGGGGGGGGGGCAATGGGAGACAAGGTAATGGTTGAACAAGGACTTGGACATCAGAATTGAGTTGAGCAGATCGGTAGATACACAAATTTTGAGAGTCAAAGACTCAACCATTTACATTTTAAAAGTGCAGTTTTAAGTAATGGAAGTAGTTGATGCAGGTACTATAATGACATCTGGAAGATACTTGGACAGGGACATGGATAGGAAAGGTTTAGAGGGATATGGGCCAAATGTGGGCAATGGGACTAGCTTAGAGGTGGTATCTTGGTCAGCATGGACAAGTTGGGCCAAAGGACCAGTTTTTGTGCTGCGTGGCTCTATGGTACTTAATGAATTGGGATAATTTTTTCCAGGGGAATTTGTTTGGAAAGCGGTATCAATGAGTTATTGGAGATGATTCTGTCTATAATTGACATGATGAAATGATGCATGATTGGGAGTTTAACTGATGGAGGAATTAAGGAAAGATAGATAGGACAGCTGTGTATCAACCTCACTAATTAATCCCAAACTCTGACCCACAAGTAACTGTCCCTTCCTCACACTGCACACTCAAAGAAGTTTGTGTCAATCTAGGTTCCACTTCAAAATACAACAGCCAGCCATTACATTGGAAATCATCACTAACAGCATGCTAAAAATCATGGCACCTAAAGGCTTGAGCATTTCTTTGCATTTTATGTTCTCGCCAATGTAAAGGAGACCACATCGGGAGCACCAAGTGCAGTAGACGAGGTTTAAGGAGGTGCATATCACTTACACCACCCATCTACCAGGTAACCAAATATGGACCTCAAATACTAGGATAGAATTTCAGAGACATAAGGAACGGCAGATTTTTGAATCTAGAGCAAAGCAGTAAATCTTAGAGGAACTCAGCGGGTCAGGCAGCATCTCTAGAGAACATGAACTGGTGATATATTGGGTTGGGACCTTTCTTCAGTTGAAAACATACTTCCAGGGGTTGTGGAAAGAAGCAACCTACATCTGGGAGTGGTGGTGGTGGAGGCAGATACAACAGTGGCATTTAAGTGTCTTCAGGATGTGTACATGGATATCCATGGATATGGATTATGTGCAGGCAGATAAGATTATGGCTTGACAATATTTTTAGCATAGGCATTGTGGGCTAAAGTACCTGTTTCTGTGTTCTACTGCTCTATGTTGAGACTGATAGTAGTAAGGGAGAGAAAGCTGGAAAAGAGAGATGGAGGTGGGCCAAAGCCTGTTAAGTGATAGGTAGATACAGGTGAGGGAGGGTTTTGACTGGCAGATGGGTGGAGTAAATGACGAAGAGATGAAAAGGGGACGAATGGTGTCAGATAAGTAGAGGAGTGAAATGTAAAGCCAAAGGTAGGAAAGGGACTGGGAGGAGGGGGAGGGGGAGGGGGAAAAGAGGGATAAAGGGAAATGATAGACTCAGGAGATGAATGTTTGAAGGAGGTGAAAGAAGTAGTGTAACTGTGAGAATGGGAGATAGTAGGAGAAATGGGTGCACAATGGGGCTGTACAGGGAAGAGAGAGAGAGGAGGTAGAGTGTATTGTGTAAGAAAGAACTGCAGATGCTGATTTAAACTGAAGATAGGCACAAAAAGCTGGAGTAACTCAGCGGGACAGGCAGCACCTCTGGAGAGAAGGAATGGGTGATGTTTCAGGTCGAGACTCTTCTTAAGGGACTCGACCTGAAACTTCACCCATTCCTTCTCTCCAGAGGTGCTGCCTGTCCTTCTGAGTTACTCCAGCTTTTTGTGTCTATCTTAGGTAGAGGGTATTACTTGAAATAGAAGAATTGAACCTTCATATAGTTGAGTTATAAGCTACCCAAGCGGAATATGAGGTGCTATTCCATCAGTTTGTGTGTAGCAATGGAGAAGGACAATGGATAATGGGCAATGGAGAATGCCAAGGACAGAAAGGTTTGTATAGGAATAGGAATGAGAGTTTAAATGGTTTACGACTGGGAGAGCCAGCAGCCCTTGGTAGACAGAGAGTAAATGTTCAGCAAAACAATTGCCTAGTCCACGCTTGGTCTCGCCAAAGTAAAGGAGACCACATCGGGAGCACCAAGTGCAGTAGACGAGGTTTGAGGAGGTGCATATGAACTCCTCTCTCACCTGGCAAGGCTGCTAGGGTTCATGAAAGGATGTGAGGCATGAGGTGCAAGGACCTCATCTGATGCAGTTGCAGAGGAAAGTACCTAGGGAGGGGGTGGGTTGGGTGGGAAGGGAAGAATGAACCAAGGGAGTATTCTCTGTGGAAAGTAGAAATGGGTGGGGATGGGGAAATGGGAAGTTCATTGAATGTGGTGCAAATGTTGGGGAATGGTGTGTTGGATGAGGAAGCTCATGGGCTGAAAAGTGAGCGGAACTCTCAGATGCTTTCAGATGCTTTCATTTCTGGGCATGTAGTCACTGGACTTGAACAATTAGGTCAAAAGCCCTGTCAATATTTGGAGGTTTTCTTTAAGTGAAATAACCAAACAACTGGTAAAGTGAGTACCAAAGACATACTGCTACAATAACTCTCAGTTAAATTAAATTTCTACTAACAATTAAAATGTAAAGGAATGAAATACCTCAACTATAAAACCACAAGTGTAATGGTAATAGGATTAATCATTATCATTTATTTCAGCACTTAAAATGCATATAAATTGAAAGAAGATGTATTGTGATGAGTGTAGTTCCTAATTACACTGTATGCGCAGAAATTTCACAGATTTCAGTACATTTCAATCGGGGTGATCAACAAGATGTTTTTCTCATGACGGAAATGAATTGGTGCAATTTGGATATTTGAGTTCATCTAAATATCCATCCCAACCATAAAGTTGCTGTTCATAAATATCAGCTATTGGCCTCACTGTTATTTTCATAGCAAGTTGTAATCCCAATAACTTTTTCAAAGTTTTCATAGTTTTCAAATTGTGCAAATACTTAAAATCATTCTGGATAAAAAATAGACTGACAATTCCAAAATAAAGGGGATTTGCTTGCTCAGTTATATAAGTATCGCTTTATACCATCTGTCAGTATAATAATTTATTTAAAGATTAATTTCTTTGTTTTTTTATCCTACCTGTAAAGGAACATCACAGCATAGTTCAAAGGACTGCATTTTGCCCTACGGCAATTACATTTAACTCGCATGTAAGAGTTTCTTCTGTTGCCTTGGCTGCTAATGTAATGGGTGTAGAGCTCTGAAGCAAAAACAGTCAGATATGGTTCAAATACCAGGAGAAAATAAAGGCAGGAACTAAACTGCAGTAACAGCAGCAGAATGTATCTTCACAGTACAGGGCTGACAAGTTGACATATCTTATGCTTCAGTTAAGAGGGCAGGTTGGAAAGTCTTGGAGGAGGAGCATCAATTTTACCCTCCCCCCACCTCCCACCACAAATGAAATACTGTAATACTAGAGTCAATTTGAAGACTTCAGTTGAACATTGGTTGCTGTACTAACACCAATCTTTTTAACACAATTTGTGCACTAAGGCACTCTTCAGCTATGGTGAGATTATTTAACTGCAGCAAGCTGGAGAGGTGCAGTTCACTGAGGTTGTTAACTGTAGAGACACCAACCTGCTGCCAAGTAGGATTTGCTGTTCTGTGATACTAATGAGTTCCAGATTGAGAGGCTAGACTGCTGTGATCTCCCTTAACCACTACACTGCAGGGTGAGTATGCTTCTGTTTTTATCTCAAAAAGATGTAGAAAAATTTAAAAATGCCAAGGTGTTAACAGACCTAACCAAGATTTATTAAATTGTGTGGCATTTATAAATTGCATCTTTATCCTTGCTGCTTTTACATAAAAAATAATTGTAATGCTCAAATATAATTGAATGAAGTTATAGTGAATAACCAAAAAATAAGATAACATCAAATGCTGATGACAATAAAATTGACACTCGACCCAAATTAATTAATCGCGACAGATCTGCAATTTTTCTTTGCCACATACAACAAGTGTTTTTTTTTTAATTGAGTAGATTCAGCTAAGTTGATGACAGTCACATTTCTCAATCTGCTAACTGAATGAAGAAAAGTGAAATAAATTGTTTGAAACTATTTGTTGTATTTCTTAATGTGGCATTTCCTAAACTGCTTTTCCTCTCACTTACAAATGATTAAAATAAACTTTTTTTTTCTAGATACTACTTCACACTAAATCATGCAGATTAACTGCATGAAAGGTTCATTTGCACACCTGACAGTAATGGCATTAAAGGACTTCTTAGTTCATTTTGCCTCACACATTATCCTCAATTGTATTTATTCTTCAGTGCTCTCTATGGACACGCAAACCACATGAGACATGGTAAAGCCCTTTGGAATTCCATTCATTATTGTCACAAGGCATAGCTTTCATCTGATTTAATGTTCCATCAAACATGATTGTTCAATAGGTGAACACTTTCAATGGAAGAAAAAGCTAATGGTTTTATGGTTTTAAAGAGCTCTTCTGTTAGCCAGAAAAAAAAAATTAGAGCAGCAGAAGACTAACGTTGATGTTCATGTGCTGTTATAATCAGAAAGGTTAGGAATTGGCCCATTGAACGGGTTTAATGGAGGGAAACTGTTCTGGAAAATAGGCAAAATCATAGTTGAAATTGAATTACACCAAAACCCATTCTGCTCATTGAAGTTACAGTGATTGGTGATACTTTTCATTGTTCAATGTTCCATATAAGTAGAATAGTATCTGCAATCATTTGTCTTATGGTCATCATATTCACAGCAAATAGATTTTGCTGAATATAACAAGCTTATATAACAATACATTTTTGTGCTTCAGTGTTATGAGAAAGATTGCTGCATGAATAAAATACAACCAAAATCCCCAATAGTTCAAATTCTTTAGAACTTGCTTTAGATCTATGAAGCATGGTAGAGTTACGTAATACACTTTGGAAGCATTTACTCAAAATAAGGCAGTCTATTAGCTCATATATCTGATTTTCAAAGATTCAGATCAGTGTCTTTGGTCAAATAATCTTTGGTCGAGTGACATCATTAATAACTGAAAGTCCTTTATTCTCAGTGTATGGGCATTGAAGTGAATGTGTTTAAAGCTCTGCCAATTTGAAGCATGAATTAATTCAAGAAAAACCATTTCAAACTACAGCTGGTTAAATTGACGCTTTGTAATTTAGCACCTCTGTTATTAGTATAGGGGGAAAGGAGATGAGTTAGACGTTTTTTTGTGTGTGCAACTTTAATCATTCATGCTAGGCAGCAATTTATTTAATTCTATAGTTTTTTGGGAGCATTAATTTCTAGACCTTTTCCCTCCCCCTAGAAATTTAGTTTCTGAGTTCTTAGGTTGTTAAATGGTTATATAGTGCAGGCAAAATATAAAGGTAGTCATGCACTAAATACCTTCCCATCAACTTATATTAAACTACCTTTGATGTAATACAAGTGAAATTGATTTCATTGATTAATGTTTTGTGCCTAGATCACTCTTTCCAGTAAGTATCAAAACTTGATTCAGGCATTGATATGAAATAACAGTATTTATCAAGGTATGGGATTATAAATTATTTGAAAGCTTTATTTGGTCACATTTATTTTAGAACTTTGCTTTTGTATTACTATATAATAAGATAAAATAAACCGTTTTGTCGAGCTTTACCCTCGTGTTTTTAATCCTCACATAATGGATATTCAATAAGGAACTAAGTGATCTGTTAAAAGCAGATTTGGCAAATTGTGGGATTTGCACACGTTTAAAAACCTTCAGCAATCGTATCCAGTAGTAATGAAGGTTCATGTGCTTGACAGAGTACATTTTCTCCAATAATGAGAAATGTCAAAATTAATTGTTGGTTCAATATTTTTTCCAGCTGAATCTATGATATTAAGTTTACATTACAGATGGTTTATTTAATTATACCACAAATGATAGCTTTACTTAGACAAAAGAACAATTGAAAAGTTCCCTCAACTGTTAAGTATATTACCTGAGTACTGTGTCTGTCTCACAGAGAGTTGTGAGTCTGTGGAATTCTCTGCCTCAGAGGGCGGTGGAGGCCGGTTCTCTGGATACTTTCAAGAGAGAGCTAGATAGGGCTCTTAAAGATAGCGGAGTCAGGGGATATGGGGAGAAGGCAGGAACGGGGTAGTGATTGTGGAAGATCAGCCATGATCACATTGAATGGCTCGAAGGGCCGAATGGCCTACTCCTGCACCTATTGTCTATTGTCTATTGTGTCATACACTGGATAGAAAGCACAAGTTTGATCCCTGTTCTATGCATTCTTGACAAACACCACCATCTTTGGACTTGCTAAAAGAAGCCATGACTCACACTTTTAATCATTGTCCAGTATATTTTGTTAAAAAATGATTTATAGAGACTTTGTGTTAAAAAAAAGTCAAAAGCTTAGTTGTTGCCTCGTGATATTGCTGTTTTTGGAAGTTAATGGCCACAGGCACATATTTGGACATAAAATACAGAAACAATTTGCTCTGTTGGTAAAAAGACATACTACTGGGTAACTAAGACTCAGATTATTCTGTTCCACCAAGATTGGAATTGAAGTGTGGAGAAATGTACAAAGTCAAATACGAGTTACTTATTCCTCAACCGGAGGTATTTCTTAATTATCCGCTAAATATAACTTTCTTTCTGTGAATTCTTTTTTTTTTTTCAAACATTATCATATAGGAACGATTTCACTTGATAATTAGGACACCAGCTTTCATTGCAGGTATTTCTGAACTGAAGCAGACTGGATATTTACCAATTTTGTTTTAAGTGAGAGGGGCAAGACTTACTTAGAACTTGGTGGCTGACTTTTTCTCTCAGAAGGTGGCGGGTATATGGAACATGCTGCCAGAGGAGGTAGTCAATGCAGATACTACAACAGCATTTAATAGACACCTGGACAGGTACATGGGTAGGAAAGACAGAGCGTTATGGGCCAAATGCAGGGAAATGGGACTAGCTTAGGTGGGGCATCTTAGTTGGCATGGATGAGTGGGACCAAAGAGGCTGAATGTATCAAGAAACAAAGGACTGAGCCAGTGAAGATTTTTCTATCTGTCATTTTGATCCATGTCCATAAATACCAATTGTATTCTATCTTTAAACCCCTCCATCATACTTTCATAACAAACTCTTCAGCTTTCTTTTGAATATACTGACATTGTACATCTCCTCTACCTTCAGAAATAGTTCCGTACATTCAGTAGCAAAGTACAAAATGCTGGAGTAACTCATCGGGTCAGGCAGCAACTATTGAGGGAATGGACAGGTGACGTTTCTGGTCCTGACGCGAATGTCATCTATTAATTCCCACCACAGATGCTGCCTGACCTGCTGAGTTTCTCCAGTACTTTGCAAGATTCCAGAAAAATGCAGTTCCTTGTACCCTCACACAATCATTATCTGTGTGATATAGTTATTTCTAAATTCTTTATTCACTTTCACTCATCTGAGCTTGAAGAATGCATTTTGTTTAGTGTAAGTTAATTCAGTTGGTTAGCTCGGATTCTTGCATGGTTAACTGTTATGAGGATCAAGAATATATATATGGGCTAAGTCAGTATTTGAAGGTGAATTACAGGTTAGTTCTCTTTATGAAGAATCAAGAAAGTCAATTAACTCAAGCGAAAATAAGCTTGCCCATCCCTTTCAGACGCTGACTGGGTAGTATATATCTGCAAGATTTTCCCGATCTTATTGCAGAACTGTTCTTTCACTTTGTAATTCTACCCTTCTATTCTGCACCTGTGTTGCTAGCTTTAAAGACATCTTTAATTAATCAATCATTGAATTTTTTATCACGTTAACAGTCACATTACATGAACAAAGGTCTGTGTACCTCACCCTAGAATTCAGAATTAGTTTTCAATGTTATTGCGCTCAGATCAATACCTACCTTTGGAGTCTGTTATCAGCACCTTTAAAAGTCTGAGTTTGATT
Source organism: Malacoraja senta (assembly GCA_038087875.1). Lineage (NCBI taxonomy): Eukaryota > Metazoa > Chordata > Chondrichthyes > Rajiformes > Rajidae > Malacoraja > Malacoraja senta. Next base: position 236,412 of record JAXLNO010005460.1, on the reverse strand, counting down.
ACATATTTTAGATCTTTCATCGGAAAAAAGTACTTTGAGGCTGATGTGCTGTAATAAAAGCATGCCTGAGAATGTGCAGAACATGTGTTTGTTTTACCATCTGAAAAAGTGGAGTGTTGTCGAGCAGGGGTCAGGAGCAAACATGCAACACTCTTACCTTCGGTTTTACTGAGAATATTTTGCTGTTGAAATACATCCATTAAAATGCATCTATTAAAGAAAATGGGTGGCAGGATATGGACTGGGATTCATTCATTTTCTGCCAATAAAGTAATGTAAATTATAAAAGATAATAGGGTCTCATTTTCTGTTTCATTCCACCTGCTGCCTGAGTTTTAATAATTTTTTTAGCTTAAGTATTCTCTGAACTGATCTCGCTGTCCTCCATGTCCTTCTTGGTTGATAGATAGATTCTTGATTAGTACAGGTATCAGAGGTTATGGGGAGAAGGCAGGAGAATTGTGTTAGGAGGAAGAGGTAGATCAGCCATGATTGAATGGCAGAGTAGTCTTGATGGGCTGAATGGCCTAATTCTGCTCCTATTCCTTATGACCTTATGACCTTCTCTTTGGTGAAAACAGATGCATTGTATTTGTTTGGTACCTTGCCTTCATCCCCTGACTCCAAGCACTAATTCCATTCTTTGTCCTACCTTCTCCCTGGTTACCCTCTTGCTTTTAATGTAGTTACAAAAAGCCTTGGGATTTTCTTTAACCCAACTCACCGAAGGCATTCCATGGCCCCTTTTGGCACTTCTAATTACCTACAAGCTCTTTCTCTCTTACTCTATATTCCTCAAAGGCCCTGTCTGATTCCAGCCTCTTGAAACTTGCATGCCCTTTATTTTTCATTTTGACCCAATTTACAACTACTTTGGTCAACCAATGTTCCCTTACATTGCCATCCTTATCTCTCCCTTTTCAAAATAATGTTAAAACTTATGGAGTTGTGAGCACTATCCCCCAAATCCTCTTCCATTGAAATACCACTCACCTGGACCGGCTTATTTCCAAACATGGTACAGTATGTTCTCTTCTTGGGTCGGACTATCCAAATACTCTATAAAGAAACCCTCTTTAATACACCTCACAAATTCTGCCCCGTCTAAGCCTTTGCCACTGAACAGGTTCCAATCTATATTGGGGAAGTTAAAATCATCCACTAAGATAACCCTGTTGCTTTGGCATCTTTCAGTAATCTGTCTACATATCTGTTCCTCTCTCGCCTGCTAGCTATTGCGGGGACTATAGTACAATCCCATTAGAGTCCTTGCACCTTACTTATTTTTAAGCTCTACTAATAGGGCCCAGTCGATGAGCCATCCAGTATGTTGTCTCTGAGTGCCACCGTGGCAGTCTCCCTGATTAGTAGTGCAACACCGCCACTTATTTTCCCTCCCTTATTTTGTTCCCAGTGACGCAGTTCAGAGGCCCACAGACCCACCCTAATTTCTACAACAATATCCACATTGTGCAGCCTTGTAACAGGTGCCGCTGCCGCGGGCCCCCGAGGAGACCCGCGCTGATAACTCCCTCCTTTGGAGTATCATTGTGGAGCAACCACTCCATCAGGTGCTCCATGTGGGTTTAGACGTCCACAGACGCTACCCATTGAAGGAGGGGAACCCTCCTGGCCCGACTCATCCGAGTCCAAAGGCCTGACCGACTTACTCCTAGTTTTACCCCTTTTCTGGGGCACCATAGCGGTCTGGGAGCCGCTGACCGCACTATCAGCGACTCGGGTGGCGAGACTGACTTACTCCTGGTTTTACCCCCTTTCTGGGGCACCATAGCGGTCTGGGAGCCGCTGACCCCATTGTCTGCGACTTAGGTAGCGAACCCGACGGCCGCCGGCTACCCGCGCTTCCGCGGTCCGGACCGGGATCTCCCCACGGTCCATAACCGGTTTTCCCGCGGCCCGTCCGGACTTCGCCCCGAAATAGAATCCAGCAGGCAAACTCTGTAACAGTGCTTCCTGCAAGACAAAAAACAGAACCTGGAAATAAGTTTTAAAACTTACCTGCAGGTTTAAAGTTTTTAAACTTACCGCTAGAAGGAGCAGCGCGCCTGCCAGTCAGTCGCTTCGCCATGCGCTAGACGTAATGACGCGCATGCGCACTGGCGGGCTTCTTCACGGAATCACTCACGTGACTCCGAAGTAAAATCAGAAATATTCAGCAAGTCAGGCAGAATCTGTGGAGGGAGAAATAAGATTTTGAGACAATGGCATTCACTGGAGCTGTGTGATGTTGGAGATAAAAGAATGCTCAGTCACAATGTAATGTTATAATTTACATGGTCAAGAATAGGTGGGGGACCAGCTTTAAGCAGGCAGATTTGCCACTGCTACACGGGTGGGTTTAAACTAAGTAGTGGGGGGGAGGAGACAAACTGTAGATATAAGGATGGAGTTAAAGGGAAAGAGAGTATAAGAAAAGTTAAGAAAGACACCAGAATTAACAGGTACAGAAAGCTCAGGAAGGGATAGGAGAGTATGGCCAAGTGAAATAGGAATCGATGTGAAGGGTGAGGGGAGTAATGGATTAAAAGTATTATATATGAATGCACAAAGTATAATAAATAAAGTGGATCAGCTTGAGGCTCGGATAGAAATTGTCAAGTATGATGTTGTGGGAATTACAGAGGACATGGCTGCAAGAGGACCAGGGCTGGGAACTGAATATTCAAGGGTATATGTCCTATTGAAAAGACAGACAGTTGGGCAGAGGGGGTGGGGTAGCTCTGTCGGTGAGGAATGAAATTCAGTCCCTTGCGAGAGGTGACATAGAATCAGGAGATGTAGAGTCAGTATGGATAGAACTGAGGAATTGAAAGGGTAAAAAGAACGTAATTTGAGTTATCTATTGGCCCCCAAACAGTAGCCTGGACATAGGGCGCAAGTTGAATCAGGAGTTAGAATTGGCATGTAGCAAAAGTAATGCTGTGGTTGTTATGGGAGATTTCAACATGCAGGTAGACTGGGAAAATCAGGTTGGTACTGGACCCCAAGAAAGGGACTTTGTGGAGTGCCTCAGAGATGGATTCTTAGAGCAGCTTGTACTGGAGCCTACCAGGGAGAAGGCAATTCTGGATTAAGTGTTGTGTAATGAACCAGATTTGATAAGGGAACTCGAGGTAAAGGAGCCATTAGGAGATGACCATAATATGATAAGTTTTAATCTACAATTTGAGAGGGAGAAGGGAAAATCAGAAGGGTCAGTTTTACAGTTGAACAAAGGGGACTATGGAGCCATGAGGGATGAACTGGCCAAAGTTGACTGGAACGATACCCTAGCAGGGATGACAGTGGAATAACAATGGCAGGTATTTCTGGGAATATTACAGAAGGTGCAGGATCAGTTCATTCCAAAGAGGAAGAAAGATTCTAAGGGGAGTAAGTGACAACCATGGCTGATAAGGGACGTCAGGGACAGTATAAAAATAAAAGAGAAGATGTATAACATAGCAAAGATGAGCAAGAAGCCAGAGGATTGGGAAACCTTTAAAGAGCAACAGAAGATAACTAAAAAGGCAATACGGGGGAGAAAAGATTAGGTATGAAGGTAAGCTAGCCAAGAATATAAAAGAGTGTAGTAAAAGCTTATTTAGGTATGTGAAGAGGAAAGATTAGTTAAGACCAAGTTTGGACCGTAGAAGACAGAAACAGGTGAATTTATTATGGGGCACAAGGAAATGGCAGACGAGTTGAACAGGTACTTTGGATCTGTCTTCAATAAGGAAGACACAAACAATCTCCCTGATGTACTAGAGGCCAGAGGGCCTAGGGTGACCGAGGAACTGAAGGAAATTCTGAAGGAAATTAACATTAGGCAGGAAATGGTGTTGGGTAGACGGATGGGACTGAAGGCTGATAAATCCCCAGGGCCTGATGGTCTGCATCCCAGGGTACTTAAGGAAGTGGCTCTAGAAATCGTGGATGCATTGGTGGTAATTTTCCAATGTTTTATAGATTCAGGATCAGTTCCTGTGGATTGGAGGGTAGTTAATGTTATCCCACTTTTTAAGAAAGGCGGGAGAGAAAAAACAGGGAATTATAGACCAGTTAGCCTGACATCGGTGGTGGGGAAGATGCTGGAGTCAATCATAAAAGATGAAATAGCTGTACATTTGGATAGCAGTAACAGGATAGGTCCGAGTCAGCATGTATTTACGAAGGTTAAATCATGCTTGACTTATCTTCTGGAATTTTTTGAGCATATAACTAGGAAAATGGACAAGAGAGATCCAGTGGATGTAGTGTACCTGGACTTTCAGAAAGCCTTTGATAAGGTCCCATATAGGAGATTAGTGGGCAAAATTAGAGCACATGGTATTGGGGGTAGGGTACTGACATGGATAGAAAATTGGTTGGCAGACAGGAAACAAAGAGTAGGGATTAACGGGTCCCTTTCAGAATGGCAGACAGTGACTATTGGGGTACTGCAAGGATCGGTGCTGGGACCGCAGCTATTTACAATATACATCAATGATTTGGATGAAGGGATTCAAAGTAACATTAGCAAATTTGCAGATTACACAAAGCTGGGTGATAGTGTGAAGTGTGAGGAGGATGCTATGAGGATGCAGGGTGACTTGGACATGTTGGGTGAGAGGGCAGATGCATGGCAGATGGAGTTTAATGTGGATAAATGTGAGGTTATCCACTTTGATGGCAAAAACAGGACGGCAGATTATTATCTGAATGGTGTCAAGTTGGGAAAAGGGGAAGTACAACGAGATTTGGGTTGTTCGTTCATCAGTCACTGAAAGTACGCATGCAGGTACAGCAGGCAGTGAAGAAAGCTCATGGCATGTTGGCCTTCATAGCCAGAGGAATTGAGTATAGGAGCAAAGAGGTCCTTCTGCAGTTGTACAGAGCCCTAGTGAGACCATACCTGGAGTATTGTGTGCAGTTTTGGTCCCCTAATTTGAGGAAGGACATTCTTGCTATTGAGCTAGTGCAGCATAGGTTCACCAGGTTAAATCCCGGGATGCCGGGACTGTCATATGTTGATAGAATGGAGCGGCTGGGCTTGTATACTCTGGAATTTAGAAGGATGAGAGGATATCTTATTGAAACATATAAGATTATTAAGGGATTGGACACGCTAGAGGTAGGAAACATGTTCCCGATGTTGGGGGGGGAGTCTAGAACCAGGGGCCACAGTTTAAAAATAAGGGGTAGGCCATTTACATCGGAGATGAGGAAAAACTTTTTCACCCAGAGAGTTATGAATCTGTGGAATTCTCTGCCTCAGAAGACAGTGGAGGCCAATTCTCTGGATTCTTTCAAGAGAGTGTTAGATAGATCCGGATCAGTCTGAAGAAGGGTTTCGGCCCGAAACATTGCCTATTTCCTTCGCTCCATAGATGCTGCTGCACCGGCTGAGTTTCTCCAGCATTTTTGTGTACCTTTGAGTGTTAGATAGAGCTCTTAAAGATAGCGGAGTCAGGGGATATGGTGAGAAGGCAGGATACTGATTGTGGATGATGAGCCATGATCACATTAAATGGCGGTGCTGGCTCAAGGGGCCGAATGGCCTACTCCTGCACATATTGTCTATTGTCTATTGAATAGTAAGCTTAAATTATCCGGATAATTTCAGGAACCTTGTCAAATTTCCAGTATTGGGACATGAAAGTAAAAAGACCGTGGAAAAACAAAAAACTAAGATGAATGTGTATTGATTCCCAAATAAAGAACAGAGTTGGGCCTCAGTTGATTGACTTGTTTGGTGATTTTAATCATTTTCCAAACACAGTTATTCAGAAACAATGAGTTCAGTCTGTGAGAAGGGAACTCATGCTCTCATCTATCTTACTCCCCTTAACTTACACTTTTGCCGTCAGCTGATCATTGATGAAAAATTGTGAAGACATCTTTGACTAAAGCACTGTGTTATGTCATGTTGACATGGGGAACAGAATTTGAAAAACATATTTTAAAATAGACTGCAGATGATTAAATTCCAAAATTAAAAAATGAACATTAAGCAAATACTCAGTAGGTCAGGCAGCGACTGTGGAAAGAGAAACAGCATTTCTGATTCGTGACCTTCCTGTATCATCAGAAATGATGTACTTTAAATATTTATTTTTACACATATTCATTCCAATTAATGAATTTCTTGTAAGTTTGGTAATGAGAAAAAGTGAGAAACAAATGCAAAATTGCCAGTAATAGGAACATTTATTGAGATAACAGAGTTAGAATTTTAGTTTTGAATTCTGATATGAAACTGTCCTTTCATTTCAATGAGCAGATGAAATAATCAAGGACGCTCTCTGTTGACACAATTCATTATGCATCCTCAAACCCCTCAGATGTGTAACTTGAGAGGCTTTCGGGAGTAAAAATGGGAAAAATTAAACCCAAATCTGATTGGTACCAGTTTGCATATGTTTGTTTTTATAAGATTGAATAGAAATTTTAAGTATTGTTATTTTATTCCATTTCTAGTTTCTTCCTTTTTTCTTCCCCTGGTATATTTGATAGATTCAAAATTCTGACAAGATTAACAGATACAGGAGAAAACCAATATAACAGTAAAGTATAACAATGAAAACTTGAAATGAAAACATGGGAGTCATTAGGAAATGCTAATAGACGGAATCATAGGGAAACACTATTTGCATTCTTTGATTCCCATATGCTGCTTTCCAGAGGTTTATGCCCGGTCACTGCTTTGTAATGTAACATTCTAACATTCCCAGCATTGTTGAAATAAAACTCAACCAACTTCTGATTCATTTCCAGTTCCATGGGACTGTGGCTGTGAATGTCTCGGCATCTCTTTTATTCACTCCCTGAGCTACTGTAAAAAGTCTAGAAAGAATACTGTCATGTTGCATCACAGCTTGGTCTGGAAACCACAAGAAATTGTACAGAGTTGTAGATGTAGCCCGGTCCATCACATAGACCGGATTCCCCACTGCTGACTCTGTCCATGCTTCATGCTACCTTAGAAAAGCAGCCAACTTAATCAAAGACCTGTCCCACCCCAAGATACAGATGCTTGAAAATGCGCACCACCAGGCACAGGAACAGCTTATTGTTCTCTGTAATTGGGCTTCTGAATGGTCCTTCCATACTAGAGTACTGTCCGGTTCACCTCTACCCCATTGCAGACATTGGATTTTGTTGTGCTACAATGCTGAGAACTGTATTCTGCATTCTGCATCTTCCCCTTTGCTCTGCCTATTGTACTTGAGTTTGACTTGATTGTGTTTATGTATGGTATATCTGAACTGATTAGATAGCAAAGCTCCTTACTATACATGAGTACACATGGCAATAATAAACCTAAACCTAATTTAACTATCGACAAAGACACTTTATTCATGAAGTAGTTCATAGAGCCAATTGTCATCCTTACAATTGAATTCTCATAAACAGCTTTTCATTGGAACTTAATGCTCACAAGCAGTTCTGAAACAGTGAAACATTAGTTATATGGAACAGTTCATCATTGTTAACAGTAAATTAAATATTATTCTCCGAGGATCAATACCAAATTTGTTGCATTCTTTAAATAGTGAAACCAAACAGTCTGATCCTCCTGATCTGGTATTAACTGGTTGCAGTTCTCCATTGATCTGTTGTTGAGTGATGGTCTTCTTGCTCAGCAAAGTTGTTGGTAAATCTTTCCATACCACCATATCTATTTAAGTCAAACATGATTCATGAGTGCATTTTGCAAAATGGTGCCTGTTTCACTAATATCGAATAGAAAGATGAGGGGGTCCTCATTGAAACTGACCGAATAGTGAATGACCTGGATAGAGTGAATGTGGAGAGGAGGTTTCCACTAGTGGGAGAGTCTAGGACCACAACCGATATCTTCAGAGTAAAAAGATGTACCTTTAGAAAGGAGATGAGGAATTTCTTTAGTCAGAGGGACTAAAGAAATCCGTGGAATTCATTGCCTCAGATGGCTGTGGAGCCCACGTCAATGGGTATCTTCAAGGCAGAGATTGACAGGTTCTTGATTAGTAAAGGTTTCGGGGGTTATGGCAAAAAGGTACGAGAATGGGGTTGAGAGGGAAAGATAGATTAGCCATGATTGAATGGTGGAGTAGAATGGATGTGCTGAGTGGCCTAATTCTGCCCTAGAATCTATGAACCTAAGAACCTAAGAACCTATGAACTTAAGAACCTCGTTTTCACCTAGCCCAAAGCTAATAATGGCCTGTTTCCTTAATCTTCATTACTTTTTGCATATCTTTCATTCACTTATTCTATATAGAAACATAGAAACATAGACATAGAAAATAGGTGCAGGAGGAGGCCATTCAGCCCTATGAGCCAGCACCGCCATTCATTGTGATCATGGCTGATCATTCCCTATCAATAACCCGTGCCTGCCTTCTCCCCATATCCCTTGACTCCACTAGCCCCTAGAGCTCTATCTAACTCTCTCTTAAATCCATCCAGTGATTTGGCCTCCACTGCCCTCTGTGGCAGGGAATTCCATAAATTCACAACTCTCTGGGTGAAAACGTTTTTTCTCACCTCAGTCTTAAATGACCTTCTAAGACTGTGGCCCTGGTTCTGGACTAGCCCAACATTGGGAACATTTTTCCTGCATCCAGCTTGTCCAGTCCTTTTATAATTTTATAATTTTTATTTTTATTTATTAGAAGTACAGTAAATTACAATAAATTACATTAATACACACCACGTATATCTTATTACATTTAATGTACCCCTTGATTTTTTTAAGCTATTAAGAAAAGATGGAAATTGAGAAAATAAAGAAAGTGAAAGAAAATAGTGTTAGTGTAAAAGCGTGACGAAAGGAAAGAAGAAAGACCCTTTAGACGAGAAATCAGAGAAAAGAAATTAAGAGATAGACCCTAGGAAAGAAAAAAGAGAAAGAAGAAAAAAGAGAAAGACAAATACTCTATTATGAACATCGCGCAAAAGGGATTTACCAGCTCGCCACTTTTCATCCCCCTTTACCAAGTCCTGACACCGGTGCCTTTTTAAAGTACTGTTGCACCTTATAGTAATTCTATAAATGAAGACCACGTCCTATAGAAGTGATCTGATTTGCCTGCCAGGAGGAGTCTCATCTCTTCCAGGTGTAATGTTTCAAACATATTTGAAATCCACATGTTTATTGTTGGTATAGGAGCGTTTTTCCAGAATTTTAGAATAAGCTTTTTTCCAGTTATTAACCCGTAATCAAATAGGTTATTTTATATGTTTCTATAAGATATCCCCTCATCCTTTTAAACTCCAGTGAATACAAGCCTAGTCTTTTCAATCTTTCCTCATATGACAGTCCCGCCATCCCAGGGATCAATCTCGTGAACCTACGCTGCACTGCCTCAATCACAAGGATGTCCTTCCTCAAATTAGGAGACCAAAACTGTACACAATACTCCAGATGTGGTCTCACCAGAGCCCTATACAACTGCAGAAGAACCTCTTTACTCCTATACTGAAATCCTCTTGTTATGAAGGCCAACATTCCATTAGCTTTCTTCACTGCCTGCTGTACCTGTAAGCCAACTTTCAGTGACCGGTGTACAAGGACACCTAGGTCCCGCTGTTCCTCCCCCTTACCTAACCTAACCCCATTGAGATAATAATCTGCCCCCTTGTTTTTGCCGCCAAAATGGATAACCTCACATTTATCTATATTATACTGCATCTGCCACGCATCTGCCCACTCACTCAACCTGTCCAGGTCACCCTGCAACCTCCTAACATCCTCTTCACAGCTCACACTGCCACCCAGCTTTGTGTCATCAAGAACTTACAAGTTCTTCTACTCCTTGTAAGCAAGGAGTAGAAGAACATCCAGGTGATCAGATTTACAAAAGTGCGGTGTGGAAATAAAGCAGTTTTCCTTTTTTATGTTTGTGTTGCAATGCTTGAGGGAGCTTGGGCCTTTAGTTGGATAGGAGATCAGCGGATAGTATTTTGGTAGCACACTCTTGGAGTTGGACTGATTGTAGTCCATGGTTATTATGAGCATGGCCTGGGTCTTTGGGGTACTTTGTTTCAAGGCTATTGGTGATAGTGTGCAGTTCCTCAAGTGCAAGCTTTGGGTGGGATGTAGACAGGATAGCCAGAGTGAATTACCATGGCAAGTAGCAGGGACGACATCTCACCGTATGATATTCCATTTCTTGGGAGTAGGAGCTCGCTTGGACCGCCACATCTGAGCACCATACGGAGTTAATTAGAAACCATGCCGTTAACTTGAAACCATGCCGTTTCAGTCACACCTGCAGTCCAGCTCATGCAGTGGCCAGTTTTGCCAAGGATCTTTGATAGATATATCACAAGCCCTAGTTTATTTTCCGCACGAGTTTAAAAGTGCCAGTTCAAAAGATTTATGGTAAACCGTTCATTGAACAATTGCATCAATTCCGTTCTACGAGGTGTAAAATATACATCAAAATTCAAGCTGTACCAGTTTAATTAGATAGCTGCCAATCATTATTTTTAACTTTCTTAAATCCGGTGGCATTGTTAGTGTTGTGGGAAGATTTTCTCTGTTACTTAAAACTGGCGAAACCTTGAATGAATTTTAAAATGCTGGATTCATGCTTTTTCTTTTCTGAAATTAGGAAAATAACTCAACTCGTTTTAAGTTGCGTATGCACTGCAACAAGATAATTTCTTTCCGCTCTTCTTTATAACTTGTCGTTCCTTATAATTCCTGTCAGTCTCCTTATATCTGGCTGTAAATAAGGCAGTATTACTTAAAATAAAATAAAATAAAATTCTGTAGATGGGTTTCGGCATGAAACATTGCCTATTTCCTTCGCTCCATTGATGCTGCCGCACCCACTGAGTTTCTCCAGCACTTTTGTCTCCCTAGTATTACTTAAAAGCCAGGATAATTACTGAATTTCTGATTGCAAGGTAGTATTTTTGTAATACTATTCTATGCTTTTGCAACATTTTCACCAGCAAGAACAATGTTTTACCTGTGTGCAAGTTTGCCCCTTCTGACTGGGTAAGATATTGTTTGAAAACATGCCATGCTCCACTATACGAACAAATCTTTTTTGCCTAGGGCCCCAAAGATTTATATCATAAAATAAATGATTTATAATACAAAAGTAGAGAAATCGACAAGTAAAATGGTAATTGCTCACAAAGTTCAATGATTTCTATCCTTCATATTAACTGAATGATCTCAGTGCTGTGCTATAAAGATTTTATTCTTTAATGCATGATCATGTTCATAAATTTCATTTTCATTTCCCCTCCTACTCCTACCCCACCGTCCATTATTCTAGCATCTGTAATGACAGCTAATAATCTTTACTTTTCTTCTAGCACCTAAAAGCTTTAAAACATCCATTCAGACTGAGAAATAATGGACCCTGCTTTCTCATTAAACACATTGAATTTCCTCAACTTCCAAGGCAATGTTGAACCATTGACTTCTACAACATCTGACCAAGCTACAAGTCTCTGGTGAAATCATACCGAGAACCAAAAGTCATAATTGATTGTGTTTAACTCCCACTAAGAGTGTAAAATACAGTCAGACTTCCGTAGTTTTATATGAGACATCAGAAAGAGCTAATGCCTTAAAAGAGAGCTGCAATGGTTTTCATTATTACTTAAAGTTAATCGAAAACATTCCTTGCCCCGACTGCCAACCAGACACCACAGACACCTTGTACACTAAGCTGCAAGCATTCAATGATTTGGAGTGGTCGGCAGCCCCCAGATTGAACATTGCTTTACAGCCGGATGTGTTTTTGGATTGAACACCTCGAGTGCATGTCTATTCCTGCTATGTCTAGAATCAGGTTAGTCCTGACAGATTTTAGACTGTTTTCCAGAAAGTCCTTCAGTTTATTAGAAAACTGTCATTCTGGAATAACTCATATATATTTCATTTCACTAACTCACAGATCTGCTGAAAGGGAGTTGTGAGTAATTTAATTCTCAGTAATAAAATGCTTTTGAATCTATCTATCCGTGAAAAATAAATCCAGGTTTGAAAAAAGGAAATGGCAGCTATACTTCACCAGGAGGGTCACCCATCACCGGATGATTTGTGGAGTGATATCAAGTAGTGATGCAGCATGGAAACAAGCCCCTCGGTCCAACTAGTACATATGGACCAAGATTTTCCATCTGAGCTAGTCCCATTTGCCCATATCGCTCCAAACTTTCCTGTCTATCTATGTGTCCAAGTGGCTTTTAAATGCTGTTATACCATCTACCTCAACTAACTCCTCAACTAACAGCAGCTCAAACCATACACGCACCTCCCTCTGAGTGAAAACGTTGCCCTCAGGTTCATATTAAATTTTGTCCCTCTCGACTTATACACTAAGTTGGGAAAGTTGGGCATAATGATGACAGAGGAATGTAATCTATGTGAGGTAATGCACTTTGGGATGTCATATACCAATAGGATATACACAGTAAATGGTAGGGACCTTAAGAGTGTAGATGTACTCTTTAAGTGGCATGGTGACGCAGTGGTAGAGTTGCTGCCTTACAGTGCCAGCGACCCAGGCTTGATCTTAACCTCGGGTGCTCTCTGTATGGGTTTGTACGTTCTCCCTGTGATCACGTGGGTTTTCTCCAGGTGCTCCAGTTTCCTCCCACACTCCAAAGACGTACAGATTTGTAGGTTAATTGGCTTTGGTAAAAAAAATTGTAAGTTTTCCCAGTGTGCAGGCTAGTGCTAGTGTATGGGGTGAGTGTTGGTCAGCGCAGACGCATTTGGACAAGGGGCCTGTTTCCGTGTTGTATGTCTAAAGTATCTAAAGTAAAGTATGTACAGAGAGGCCTCAGATGCAATTAACAGTTCTCTGTAAATGTCAACGCAGCTGGATTGTAGTGAAGAAGGCATTTGACGTGCTTGCCTTCATAGACTCATAAAGAAATCACCTCTCACAGTCCACCATGAAGCTTACAAACTCCACCTCACTGCCTACAAAGATGCCCTCATTGCTGCTAAATCTGCATACCTCTCCTCCATATTCACTGACCCCTGCCTAAACCACAGAACCCTCTTTTCCACAGTCTGCAACCTCCTCAAGCCTCGAGCCATCACTCTCCCTACCTCCACTCCGGATCTCTGCAACTCATTCCTCCACTTTTTTGCTGATAAAATTAGCACCATCTATCAATCCCTATCCCCTGTACCCAACTCCCCAGCATCTACTCCACCACCTACCAAGGCCCCTCCTTTCAACATCTCCGCTGATCTCCATACCCCTCCCCCTCACTGCTTCCTCTCCCAGTTTGACCCGGTCACCCCTACTGAAATCTCCAAACTCATCAGCTCTTCCAAACCCACTACCTGCTCCCTTGACCCTCTCCCCACTCCCCTGCTGAAGTCCTGCCTCCCTGCTCTCTGCCCCTACCTCACTAATCTTTTCAACTCCTCACTGTCCCAAGGAATTGTCCCCTCTGCTTTCAAAACTGCTGCTGTCACACCAATCTTAAAGAAACCTGGTCTTGATCCCTCCTCTCTCATTAACTACCGCCCCATCTCAAACCTCCCCTTTCTTTCAAAAACCCTGGAGCGCATCGTCGCGTCACAACTTCATTCCCACCTCCTCGCGTATAACCTATTCGAACCTGGCTTTCCAATCTGGCTTTCGCCCCCTCCATAGCACAGAAACTGCTCTCCTCAAAGTCCTCAATGACCTCCTTACCTCTGCTGACTCTGGCTCCCTCAATATCCTCATCCTCCTCGACCTGAGTGCAGCCTTCGATACCGTCAACCACAACATCCTGCTCACCAGACTTAGGGACCTTGGCATCGAAGGTTCTGCACTCAGCTGGTTCCGTTCTTACTTTTCCAACCGATCCCACTTCATCTCCCTCCATAACCACACCTCTGCCACAGCCACTGTCACTCAAGGCGTTCCCCAAGGCTCCGTTCTTGGTCCACTCCTCTTCATCATCTACATCCTCCCCCTTGGTCATATACTCCGTCACTTCAACCTGGACTTCCACTGCTATGCTGATGACACCCAGATCTATCTCAGCACCAAGTCCCCCCACCCCCCTCTCTCCCATATCAACTCCTGCCTATCAGCCATCAAATCTTGGATGCAACTCAACTTCCTTAAATTAAACAGTAGCAAAACAGAATTTCTCCTCATTGGCTCCAAATCAACACTCACTAATATTAACAACCCCACTCTCACTATCGACGGCACCACTGTCTCCCCATCTCCTCAGGCACGCAACCTTGGCGTGATCCTTGACTCAACCCTCTCCCTTGAGCCTCACATCCGCCATGTTGTCAAAACATCATTTTTTCACCTCCGCAACATTGCAAAAATCAGATCGTCTCTCACACCCCCCGCTGCTGAAAGACTCATCCATGCCTTCATCTCCTCCCGACTGGACTACTGTTACTCTCTTCTTTTCGGAATCAATTCCAGCAGCATCAAACGACTCCAACTGGTCCAAAATGCAGCCGCTCGACTCATTACCCACACCAAATCCTGGCACCACATCACCCCAGTTCTCAAAGAACTTCACTGGCTTCCCATTTCCCACCGGATCACCTACAAAATCCTGGTCCTCACCTACAAAGCCCTCAACAACCTGCCCCCCCCCCTTATCTCACTGACTTCCTCTCCCCCTACCAACCCTCATGGTCCCTCAGATCCACATCAGCTGGTCTCCTCTCCACTCCGAAATCAAACCTCTGCACTTTTGGAGGCAGAGCCTTCTCCAGGGCAGCTCCCAGGCTCTGGAATTCCCTCCCAAAACCGGTCCGAAATTCCGAGTCCCTCACCATCTTCCAGTCCCGCCTCAAGACCCATCTCTTCACCTCTGCATACCCTTAGTCCCATGTTCCCCTCCCCTCTGTCTTACTGCTCTATTTTGTTTTGTTTATTCCTGACTCTCAATTGTAAAGCGACTTTGAGTCCTGAAAAGCGCTATATAAATAAAATCTATTATTATTATTATTATTATAGACTGAGGCATTGAGTATAAAAGTTAAGATGCCATATTGAAGTTGTACTAAACATTAGTTAGGCCACACTTGGAATATTGTGTACAGTTCTGGTCACCACACTAAGTGAAGTGTATGGTCTCATTAGAAAGCGTGCAGAGGAGAGTCAACATGATAGTTTTCTAAACCAACATATAGAGGAACCAACGAGAGAGCAGGCTATTCTAGACTGGGTATTGAGTAATGAGGAAGGGTTAGTTAGCAGTCTTGTTGTGCGTGGCCCCTTGGGCAAGAGTGACCATAATATGGTTGAGTTCTTCATTAGGATGGAGAGTGACATTGTTAATTCAGAAACAAGGGTCCTGAACTTAAAGAAAGGTGACTTTGAGGGTATGAGACGTGAATTGGCCAAGATAGACTGGCAAATGATTCTTAAAGGGTTGATGGTGGATATGCAATGGAAGGCATTTAAAAAACTGCATGGATGAACTACAACAATTGTTCATCCCAGTTTGGCAAAAGAATAAATCGGGGAAGGTAGTGCATCCGTGGATAACAAGGGAAATCAGGGATAGTATCAAAACAAAAGATGAAGCGTACAAATAAGCCAGAAAAAACAGCCTACCAGAGGACTGGGAGAAATTCAGAGTCCAGCAGAGGAGGACAAAAGGCTTAATTAGGAAAGGGAAAATTGATTATGAAAGAAAACTGGCAGGGAACATAAAAACTGACTGCAAAAGTTTTTATAGATATGTGAAGAGGAAAAGATTAGTTAAAACAAATGTAGTCAGAAACAGGCGAATTGATCATGGGGAACAAGGACATGCAGACCAATTGAATAACTACTTTGGTTCTGTCTTCACTAAGGAAGACATAAATAATCTGCCGGAAATAGCAAGGGACCGGGGGTTAAATGAGATGGAGGAACTGAGTGAAATCCAGGTTAGCCGGGAAGTTGTGTTAGGTAAATTGAATGGATTAAAGGCCGATAAATCCCCAGGGCCAGATAAGTTGCATAACAGAGTACTTAAGGAAGTAGCCGCAGAAATAGTGGATGCATTAGTGATAATTTTTCAAAACTCTTTAGATTCTGGAGTAGTTCCTGAGGCCTGGAGGTTAGCTAATGTAACCCCACTTTTTAAAAAGGGAGGGAGAGAGAAAACGGGGAATTACAGACCAGTTAGTCTAACATCGGTGGTGGGGAAAATTCTGGAGTCAGTTATTAAAGATGGGATAGCAGCACATTTGGAAAGTGGTGAATTCATTGAACAAAGTCAGCATGGATTTATGAAAGGTAAATCATGTCTGACGAATCTTATAGAATTTTTCAAGGATGTAACTAGTAGAGTGGATAAGGGAGAACCAGTGGATGTGTTATATCTGGACTTTCAGAAGGCTTTCGACAAGGTCCCACATAAGAGATTAGTATGCAAATTTAAAGCACACGGTATTGGGGGTTCAGTATTGATGTGGATAGAGAACTGGCTGGCAGACAGGAAGCAAAGAGTGGGAGTAAACGGGTCCTTTTCAGAATGGCAGGCAGTGACTAGTGGGGTACCGCAAGGCTCAGTGCTGGGACCCCAGCTATTTACAATGTATATTAATGAGCTGGATGAGGGAATTGAATGCAACATCTCCAAGTTTGCGGATGACACGAAGCTGGGGGGCAGTGTTAGCTGTGAGGAGGATGCTAGGAGGCTGCAAGGTGACTTGGATAGGTTGGGTGAGTGGGAAAATGCATGGCAGATGCAGTATAATGTGGATCAATGTGAGGTTATCCACGTTGGTGGCAAAAACAGGAAAGTAGACTTTTATCTGAATGGTGGCCGATTAGGAAAAGGGGAGATGCAACGAGACCTGGGTGTCATGGTACACCAGTCATTGAAAGTAGGCATGCAGGTGCAGCAGGCAGTGAAGAAAGCAAATGGTATGTTAGCATTCATAGCAAAAGGATTTGAGTATAAGAGCAGGGAGGTTCTACTGCAGTTGTACAGGGTCTTGGTTAGACCACACCTGGAGTATTGCGTACAGTTTTGGTCTCCTAATCTGAGGAAAGACATTCTTGCCATAGAGGGAGTACAGAGAAGGTTCACCAGACTGATTCCTGGGATGGCAGGGCTTTCATATGAAGAAAGACTGGATAGACTCGGCTTGTACACGCTAGAATTTAGAAGATTGAGGGGGGATCTTATAGAAACTTACAAAATTCTTAAGGGGTTGGACAGGCTAGATGCAGGAAGATTATTCCCGATGTTGGGGAAGTCCAGAACTAGGGGTCACAGTTTAAGGATAAGAGGGAAGTCTTTTAGGACCGAGATGAGAAAATCATTTTTTACACAGAGAGTGGTGAATCTGTGGAATTCTCTGCCCCAGAAGGTAGTTGAGGCCAGTTCATTGGCTATATTTAAGAGGGAGTTAGATGTGGCCCTTGTGGCTAAAGAGATCAGGGGGTATGGAGAGAAGGCAGGGATGGGATACTGAGTTGGATGATCAGCCATGATCATATCGAGTGGCGGTGCAGGCTCGAAGGCCCAAATGGCCTACTCCTGCACCTATTTTCTATGTTTCTATGTTAAAAATAAACTGCTGGAGGAACTCAGCGGGTCAAGCAGCATCTGTGGAGGAAAATACATATTCCTTTTCCCTAAGGGGCAATTCCTTTGTTTCTAAAGATGCTGTGTGATGCTATTGAAAACCTCCAGCTGTTTGTTTTTTGCTCCAGATTCCAGCATCTGCTCATGTGTCTCCACTTCATTAGATTGTTGCCTGGAAAGGTGGGCTTTACTTAGAGAGCTTAGATAGGCATTGGTTTATTCTCACCGAAATGCAGGAGTCTGAGGGATGACCAGACAGAAGTTTATAAAATAATGAGAGTAGACAGGGAGACCATGGTTAGATAAAGGCAATAGGTAGGGTAGATAGTATGAATCTTTTTCCTAGGTTGGGGGAATCTAAAACTAGAGAATATAATTGTGAGGTGAGAAATGAAAAGGAGATCTGATGGAATGAGTTACCAATGGAAGTTGTCGAGGCAGATACAATTACATCATATAATGGCAATTGGAATGGTACTTGGAGAGGAAAGACGTAGAGTGATACAGGCCTAATGTAGTTTAATGGAAATAGCAAAATAGGCCTTGAGATAGGCATGGACGAGTTGTCACTGCTATGCAAGTCTATGATGCAATGACACTTTTAGAAAACAGGAGGATACTGGGCTAGCAATAATATTGAGCTTCAAAATCTTTGCTAAAATGCCTCCATGCCAGTGGTATGGAACCACTTCATTGGAAGTATGGAGAAGAGATATTTTGCGCAAAGGAAGCATGTTAGGGTGTGAAAGGGGATGTCTCTACCGGGGTAAAACTGGAATGAACATGGCTATCTGGCCAATGAGTGAACG
This sequence comes from Malacoraja senta, assembly GCA_038087875.1. Taxonomy (NCBI): domain Eukaryota; kingdom Metazoa; phylum Chordata; class Chondrichthyes; order Rajiformes; family Rajidae; genus Malacoraja; species Malacoraja senta. The sequence goes on along the minus strand of JAXLNO010005460.1, from coordinate 218,098 downwards.
GGACCAGTTAGGGAGTGAGAACATAAACAGAAGTGTGTAGAAGTTGCAAAATACAGATTAGGGAGACTTGCCTGGCAGGTAATGCTGAGGGCATGTCTTCCACTTTCAAACAGAGAAATCAAATTACCTGTATAATTCAACACTGAGTCTACAAGACTGCTATAGGTTCTATGACAGAAGATGAGGTGAAGTTCCTCAGGCTCACAAATGCCTCATTGTAATACTTCTATCTTTTGTTTATTTTCTCACTCCCATTCACTCAGTGACCAGAAAACCTTATTCACAATTTATCTTCATGGTCATCCCAGTTTTACCCCATCAGACACCCCCTTCACCCGCCCTCCCTGCAGCTTCTTTTGTCTCCTTTCCAGTTATTACAGGTTCAGTCGACCTGAAACAACTCTGTTTCTCATCCCATTGAAGTGGCCTGACTTTCTATGTCCTATATTTTCAATATTTAAAAAAAATTATAGACAAGCAATTTCCATTGTCCACACCTAAAGGGTGATGAACCTGTGGCAAACAAATTATTTTGTGTCAACTATTTTCAGATATCACAGTTGTGCCATATATTGGCTCAGCAGTGGGATTTTCTGGAATGATTACATCTTCACCCTAATGTCTGGAATATAAAGATTTAAAAATTAGGACTAAGCCTTGAAACCCTTCAGGCCTGCTCCACCATTCAAAACAATCATTGCTGGTTATCCATGTCAGTATCCCATTCACACCATCTGCTTGTTTTCCTTTATCTCTGTGGTATTCCAAAATATATCTACCTCTTTCTTGAATGTATTCAATTGTCTGACATTCAGGGCCTTCTGCAACAGAGAATTCCACAGGCTTGACGGTCTCTAGGTAAAGAAATTACTCCTGATTTTCGTTCTAAATGGCCAAACCTGTATTCTGATGCCATGGTCCCTGGTTGTGGATTCTACAGCCATCTGGAATATCCTTGTGTCTATTTAGTCCATCCAAGGTTGCCATGAGATTCCTTATTCTTCTATACTCCCGTAAACACTGGCCTAACTCTTCATCAGTCTTCCTGCCTTCACAGCCCTGATTGTACTCCATCGTCCTTCCTCAGATTAGGAGAGAAAAAAATTTAAACATAGAACTCAGTACAAGAACTTGCAGAGACCACATTTGGAGTATTGTGTTCAATTCTGGTCACCTTATTATAGGAAAGATGGTGTTAAGCTGGAAAGGGTACAGAGAAGGTTTACAAGGTTGTTGCTAGGACTTGGGACTATAGGGAGAGGTTGAGCATGCTGGGACTTTATTTCTTGGAGTGCGAGAGGGTGAGGGGTGATCTTATAGGGGCAACTTTTCTACACGAAGGGTGGTAGGTGTATTGCACGACCTTCCAGAGGCAGTAGTTGAGGCAGGTACTATCATATGTTTAAAATACATTTGGACAGGTACATGGATAGAAGGTTTGATGACATGTCCACTTTAAGGTTCGCTCCTCTCATGGCCCCGGGCAAACGAGCCACAGCCAAGTCCAATTAAGGTTCATTGGGCCAATTAACCCGATCCTACAGATCTACCCCTTATAAACACAGGAGCCCAGAGGGGATGGGACAAATGATTCTAGCCCTTGTTTATTGTTGGAAATAAATCCCAATGTGTGCGTATTCATTACCGATCTGGCATCATGACTGACAACACAAAGGATATGGGCCAAACTCTATCCGTGTAGATATGAGCCAAACCAGTCCCACCTGTTTAGTCCCACCAAAACAGAGATAGATAGCAGAGATAAAGCAGAGATAGATAGATTCTTGATTAGTATGAGTGTCAGGGGTTATGGGAAGACAGCAGGAAAATGGGGTTTGGAGGGAATGATAGATCAGCCATGATTGAATAGAGTAGACTTGATGGGCTGAATGGCTTAATTCTGCTCCTATCACTTATGACCTTATGACTAGTTTACATGGAGTATGCTGGAAACCATGGGCAAGTTAGGCTGCTGTTTCCACACTGTATAATTCCATGACTCTATGACTGTAACTCCATATGTGGTCTGAAAATGTACAGCTGCAGCAGGATATTGTTGTTCCTATACTCAAATTTATTTGCAATGAGGGACAACATATCCTTCCTAATTACTTTCTGCACCTGAATGCTTGCTTTCAGCGACACATACACAGGTCACTCGGGTCTGGTTTCACCTTCCTTGTCCCCAATCTGTCAACATTTAGATAATAGTCTGCCCTTTTTGTTTTAGAACAAAAATGGATAACCTCACATTTATGCAAATTCAACTGCATCTGCCCTGCATTTGATCACTCTCGCAACTTTGTCAATTCATTTTAGAGCTTAAGCTGCATCTTTCTCACAATGTACAAAACCTTCAACTTTGTGCCATCTGCCAGCTTAGAGATGTTACATTTAGTTTGCTTAACTAAATCATTAATAGACATTGTGAGTAGCTGAGACCCAAGCACTGATCCCTATAGCACCCCCTCCATTCACTAGCTGCCACCCAGAAAAGGATGCATTTATGCCTACACTGTTTCTTGTTTGTCAACCAACTCTGGATCTATAGTAGTACATTATTCCCAATCCCAACTTCGTTACTTTTGAACACAAACCTCTTATCACGATAAACCATTAGGTTTATCATATCATAATATCATTTATAATTGTAATATTGATATAAGATTTTTATATAAGATTTGAAAAAAGATTGAGGTTTTTACACCATCAGAACATTTCAATGTCCTTTACAGCTGACGCAGTAATTGAAATTGCAATCTTCGTTAATTAAGAATGTAAGGTTGATATCCCGCAAGATTGATCCTCATAACCTTTGATCCTGTATATTCCAAAAAATATTTCATAACAGCTTTAAATATACTTAATAACTCAGCAACCTTAGCTCTATCGCCAGAGAATTCCCCACCCTCCAAAGTGAAGAAATTCCATCTATCACCATCACCGACCTTTTATCCTGAGCATGTGCCTCCTTCCAGGGGAACTATCATCCCAGTAATCAATCTAGCAATCCTGCTCAGGATCTCATATACCCTGTATATTTGAAGAGATTACATTTCATTCCTCTAAATTCCAGATTGTGTGGACAAACTTTCCTCAGTGGACAAGCCCTGCTCAATCTTCCTTCAGAGGCCAACCCCTGCATCACAGGAATCTATAAAAAGTACGTTGTTTCTTAAATAAGGAGAACAAAACCACACTCTATACTCCAGATATGATGTCAACAACATTGTGTATCGCTGTAGAGAGCCTTCCTTCCATTGAACTGTACCTCCCTTGTAATCACAGCCATCATCCTATTTCCCTCGACTGCTTGCATCATCTGCATGTTAACTTTTTGTGTTTTATGTGTGAGAACACTGAGATCTTTATGAACAACGTCACGTTTATCGGGGTACAGTGAAAATCTTTTGTTGCATGATATCCAGTCAGCGGAATACATGATTACAATCGAGCCATTTACAGTGAATAGATACAAGATAAGTGCAAGATAAAGCCACCATGTTTAGTGCCTGTTAAAGCCACCAAAGTCCGATCAAGGATAGTCCGAGGGTCACCAATGAGGTAGATAGTAGTTCAGGACTGCTCTGGTTGTGGTAGGATGATTCAGTTGCCTGATAACAGCTGGGAAGAAACTGTCCCACATCAGTCTCACACCAGTACCGTGCTAGTACCAGCATTTCTTTTCTTCCTCCCAATACAGACAATGTCACATTTTCCCCCATTTTTTATTCCAATAGATATTATTTGCCCATTCACTTATTCTGTCAACAATCATTTGTAGACACATTGTATCCTCCAGCTATCATTGTGCTATCGCCAGAATTGCAACCCTACATTTAGCCCTTTTATCTGTCATTATTATAGATTGTAAAAGACCTGTGATCCCTCACTAATTCTTGAAGCACCCCACTAATGTACAGTTTGCAGATCATAAGGTCTTAAGTCATAGGAGCAGACGTAGGCCATTTGGCCCATCAAGTCTACTCTGCCATTCAATCATGGCAGATCTATCTCCCCCTCCTAACCCCATTTTTCTGCCTTCTCCCCATAACCCCAGACACCTGTACTAATCAAGAATCTATTTATCTCTGCCTTAAAAATATCCATTGACTTGGCCTCCACAGCCTTCTGTGGCAAACAATTCCACAGATTCACCACCCTTTGACTAAAGATGGCCGCTTTAAGCATACTTTTAGCTATTAACCATGCTATTATACTTCCCTCAACCCCATGACCCCTTCACTGTTATGAAAGCCATGGAATGCAGGAAGGAAGGCAGCCAGTTTGAACACAAAAACAGAAAGTAACTTTATTTTGGTTGCGTTAAGACGGTGGAGATAATTTATTGCACTATTCACTTACAGTGAACATTTCCAACTGATAGATAGATTTACTAAACACAAATTGATATGTGTGAATATATTTACTTTAGAGGTCTGAAATTCCCAGTTTCTTTATTAAATTAGCTAGTTTCACCAAAGATAGAGAATCTACAGATGACCTTGGCCAGTAATTACAATCTATGATTGATGCAGCAAAGTGGATGTTGAGTGAGAAATGGGTTGAGATGGGCCATTAAGGCAGAGATAGATAGATTCTTGATCAGTACGGGTGTCAGGGGTTATGGGGAGAAGGCAGGAGAATGGGGTTAGGAGGGAGAGATAGATCAGCCATGATTGAATGATGGAGTAGACTTGAGGGGCTAAATAACCGAATTCTGCTCACTTATGACCTTAAGATGTTCCCTCAAAGTGGTTTAGTTTAGTTTAGAGATATAGCACAGAAACAGGCCCTTCGGCACACCGAGTCCACGCCGACCAGCAATCCCCGCACACTAACACTATCCTGCACACACTAGGGACAATTTATAATTAAACCAAGCCAATTAGCCTACAAACCTGCACATCTTTAGAATGTGGAGGAAACCGGAGATCCCAGAGAAAACACATGAAGTTCATGGGGAGAACGTACAAAATACACAGAGCCAGCACCTGTAGTCAGTATCAAACCTGGGTCTCTGGTGCTGTAAGGCAGCAACTCTACCACTGCGCCACCATGTTATGCTAGTATTCATCGTTCAGGCTCAAACATGGTTACCGTGACAAAGTACCACACAGTACCAATCATTCCCTTCACTAAAGGGGGAAATGAAGTTGTCACAAGTGTCGACTGTAATTTTATACAGCAACTGTAATTTACAGTTTCAATTAATATTCAAATAAGTAAACATGAACGTCTTATTTCCATAATAAGTGCAATAACGGTATAGTATCATGAACATCACAAATGTTCTCAATTTTCTTTGCTGCTTCCATGCATCATTCTTCTACAGATTTGGGGAGGAAATTATGCTTTTAAATTATGTAGATTCTTCTTCCATCAACCTACTGCCATCCCCACCCCCTCACACGTACCAGCGCACTTTTAATGAAAATCCTGCACTCATTGCTCTCTTCTCTTTTCACAAGGTAGCTGTAAGCAGACAGATATAGAGGACAAGCCTTTTATTTGGGTAGTGAAACAACTTAGTGAAACAACACTACCTTTTTGCTTCTCATTCAGGCATCTGCTATGTCAGCTGTTTTGATCACTGAAGCAGATGAAAGCACCTGAGGTAGAATTTTAAAACCCAAGAAGTGAGTCATTCTTCACAGGATGAAATCCAAATCCTGTTTTATTATGTTGTCAATACACTGCAGAGATTCACTTCAGCTTGTTAACATGATAGCAGACAGATGAGGTGAAATAAAAAGTACTGGTCTGTGAAAGCAAGTGAAGGGAAATTGAACAGAACTCTCAAGTTACTCAGATAAATCTCAGACCACAACTGGCGAACCAACCAATGGCTAAAGTGAGGCAAGTTCCATTTGGCTTAACCGAACACTTTGACATGGTATCCAACCATCTGAACAAAAGGGTAGATTTGCAGCATCTTTTGTGAGCTCCCAGCACAATGAACAAAGACTGCTTAAAAAGAGGGAGAGAGCAAAGGTACACATTAGTACAGGAAGAAAGTGGTCAGGCAGGAACAGCATGAAGCTTTTAGAAAGCATGAACCGCAGTACTTGTCATTTATTGAAGCGATGTTCTTATATATTTCTGGTTTCCTGATCTTTGATTCAACTTGTACCCTGGAGTGCTTGGAAATAAAGGAAAGTACCATTCTGTGATTAGTTTCAGTAGAGAGCACAAGGAAATTTGTTTAATTTTTTTTAATTTTTAATTGTGCCAAGCATATTTTGCATGTGGGTTAACCCTTTGCTGAGAGAACCATATGACCTAATAAGATCACAACAGGCACAAATTCCATGAGCACTGAATTTTACACTTGGAGCAGTCGTTGATTCTGCATCCTCCTCCTTCAGCACCCACAGATAATGCAATTAATTTCCACCCTCACCAAGCATTACTTAAGACCTAAAGTATTTTACCAAACTACTTTACAGATTCATAAAAATATATTTATTTTTAATTTAATGTTAAACAAAACAGAAATGTTCTGTATGGCACTGATCGCTTCAATGTAAGTGACAAGTAAGCATACATATTTTAGGATTTCCCATTGAATAGAATGGATGAAAGACTCCTGTTTATACTTTAGTTTAGAGATACAGTGAAGAAACAGGCCCTTTGGCCCACCGAGTCCGCATCCACCAGCAATCCCCGCACATTAACGCTACCCTGCAGATACTAGGGACAATTTTACATTTATACCAATTCAATTAACCTACAAACCTGTACATCTTTGGAGTGTGTGAGGAAACTGAGGATCTCGGAGAAACCCATGCGATCACGGGGAGAATGTACAAACTCCGTACTGACAAGCACCTATATTCATGATCGAACCCGGGCCTCTGGCGCTGTAAAGCCATAGCACTACTGCTACACCTCTGTGCCACCCACTAGTGTTATTAATAAAACCAAAACACCCAATAGTTAAAAATGATGGTGTATGCTAAGTTTTTCAATCCATTAATAATATTAATAAATATTATTATACCTGTATATCAATTGAGTACTTTCCGCATTTGGGAGCCCTAAAGAGGGAATACAAGATAACATAAGAACACAAGAAAATTAGGAGCAGGTGTAACCTACCTAGTCCCACAAGCCTGCTTTGCCATTCAATACCATCATAGCTAATCAGCCCCAGGCCTCAACTCTTCCTCTGTGCCAGTTCCACATGCAACTCAATTTGCTGAACAGATTGAGTTTGTGGCTACTCGTGTCTGGGTTTGTCCTCCCTAACCTTGAAGACATGTGACGGCTCTCTCTCAACCAGCCCACACGCTGAAGGCAAAGACTTATAGAATCACATTAGCACAATGCATGTTATCTCCATGAATATGTTCTTAAAGTTGATATGAACTAGCTTTGAATTGTGTTATAATTTCAGTTCCAGCTGCATGATACTCTTGCCATCAATTGTTTGGGCCTTTGCACCCACCATGATACCTCAACATTCACATTCATCAAGAAAACAAATACATTGGAGAAATACACACGTATTTCAACTGTTTGTGCAGGTAGTAGTGAACTTTTCACTGATACAGATTCACTACTAAAATCAGCAAAGAGTTTGGAAAAAAATTAAAAGTGAGAGTGGTGAGAAATGATTGGGCAAAATAGCATGGATGTCTTTTAGGGTATCTGGATTAAAACATGAGAGAAAAATGATTAAACAGTAGTGCTGACAGAGTGGGATGTAGTAGATGGAATATGCATATATACCGGCAAAAGCCTTACAATCACATGATCCACAGTGCTGCAAATTCTATGACATTCATTGTAAATTAAGGCATATGGCCCCATGCTTTTATGTTCTTTACGTGGTAGAAAATCTGAAGAATTACTACTCTAAAAGCTGATGAGATAGTTGAAAATATTAGCAGTGAAAGATAAAAATGGAGTGAGAGGGGCAAGTTATTTTTCATGGAACAGATGTTTGATCCATATAAGCCTCTGCCAAATTTAATATTGAAAGAAACATTCAAGTCAAAACATCATGATAAATGACAGATTGAATGTGATTTCTTCTTTGATTTTTAAGTACCATTTCATACAAAGTGTTGTTCACGGCCCTACCTGCGAACACAGTAAATGAGATTTTAGCAAGTGGAACATTTAAATTTTCCTTATTTTCTTAGTCAGGAAAGACGATGAGTTGTATCGAGTCTGGTTTTGTGGATTCTGAGGTGACTATTGAGGGCAATGTAGAAACTGTAGACTGTTCCACTAGAGCAGGAGTTGCTTGATGGCCACATTTTGTGGTTGTGCACTCCTGCTGCCAGGGCTGCTGTGTGCTCTCGATACAAGCACCCAAATGCTCCTTCTCCACTTAGAGCAGGCATAGAGTCATAGTCATTCAGCATGGCAACAGGACCTTTGGCTCATCTTGTCCAGGATTTATGTTTGATCCTTCTAAACCTTTCCTGTCCAATTCGCCATCTAACTGTCTTTTAAATGTCACCATTGTATCCACCTCTGCAGCTTCCTCTGGTAGCCTATTCCGCATACCAAGTATCCTCTGCATGAAGAAATTGCCCCTCAGGTGCCGTTTAAACCTTTCCCCTCCTCACTTTAAACCTATGCCCTCTAGTTCTAGACCCCCATACCCCAAGAAAAACAATGTGACTGTTCACTTGGTAGACACAAAATGCTGGAGGAACTCAGCCGGTCAGGCAGCATCTCTGGAGAGAAGGAATGGCTGACGTTTACGGACAAGACCCTTCTTCAGACTGTTCACTTTATGTATACCACTATAAGGTCCTGCTATATGGTCACCCCTCAGCATCCCATGTTCCTGGGAAAGAAGTCCCAGCTTAACCTCCTTATAACTCAAGCCCTCTAGTCCCGCTTAAAATTTTCTGCCTCCTTTTTAGCTTAATAACTTCCTTCCTAAAGCAGGATAACCAGAACTGTACATGATATTCCAAATGTGGTCTCTCTATTCTTTTATACAACTTTACCATGATATTCCTTCTCCTACCCTCAGTACCCTGTGCAACTGTGCTAAAGACCTTCTTCACCACTGTTCAGCTACCTGCCTTACTCTTCAATTCAACAGGAATGTTTTATGTTTTATGTTAAATTTTATAGTGTTGTGTTTATCTTATTTGTGTGCTGCATGGTAACTCAAATTTCACTGCACCAATTGGTGTATGTGACAATAAATGTCCTTTGTCCTTTGTCCTTTGGAACACTGTCCCTGAACTCTCCCAATCTCACCTTTAAAAAATCTCCCACTTGGCAGACATCCCTTTACCTGTAAACAGCATCTTCCAGACAAACTCTGCAAGTTCCTGTCCAATATCTTCAAAATTAGTCTTGTCCCAATTTAGGACATTAACTCGTGGACCAGTCCTATCTTTGATCATAACTTTTTTAAAACTAATAGAATTGTGGTTACTGGTCCCAAAGTGTCTTTATATAATCGTAGAATCATTCAGCACAGAAACTGGTTCTTTGTACCCACTATAGGAGAGCAGGGATCACCGCTGGGCTAAAATTCATGAATTTTATTCCAAATCTTTTTCCTCCAGGCTGTGCTGTTGCATTGAAGGAAATGAAGAGGAGCATTTGAGGTCATTTGCATTTAACTGCCTGAATGCTATGATAAATTCTGTATCCTAACTGACTCTTACCATTTACCACAACAAGAGGAGTAAAATTGTATTGGGATAAGATTCCCATTTAAGTGCTTAGGCATAAAGCATGACATTGCAAGAACCTGTAATATAATCAGTCTCATTTTACACTCCTTTCTTTCTGGCACTGTAAGAAAAGGGAAACCAAAAATGTATTACAACAAATTTGTTGCCCTGTCTTGAAATTTATATCAGTGACCTTGCCTCAGTGGGCCAAACTCTTTCTCTATCCCTGAGCAGCATTCATTTTCAGTTGAGAATTTAGAAATGGTAAAGCTGCCAGACACGTATACATTAATGTCACTCACTCAGTCTGAATCAGGTGCACAGCCTACACTCTGTTCATTCCTGAACTAACGCTTAACTCCACATCTGTCCAGTTCCCCATATCCTGGAACACCACCAAAGCTTCCATCCATATCATTACTTGTTCACACCATCTCCAACTCTTCATCAGTTGTGCCCCATTACAGAGATGTGTATCCTGTGCAAAAATATCCCAAAGGTCCATTTTATAAATGTACATAGAGAGAGAGAGATCTGTATAGTTGGGGATCTGAAGAAGATGGGGATATATATATATATGTGTGTGTGTGTGTGTGTGTGTATATATATATATATATATATATATATATATATATATATACACACACACACACACATATACATATATATATACATATACATATACATATACATATACATATATATATATATATATATATATATAGTATATACTATATACAGTATAGTGGCTTTAAGAAGCTTTTAGAGAGGGACGTGGATATGCAGGAAATGAAGGGGTATGGATCACGTGTATGCAGATACAATCAGTTTAGTTTGGCATCAATCAGGCATAGACATTGTGGGCCAAAGGGCCTGATCTTGTGCTGTACTATTCCTGTACTATGTTCTATGTTCTATACCTCCCCATGCTCTCATTTTATCCTACCCGAGTTTGCTCTGTCAGACAATCCCCTTCACTGCATCCATTGCATTTTCCTCTGCCATGTTCGATGTTTTAACAACACAACAATGAACTCAGAAATTTTCATTTTAATCCTCTTTACATTGAAGTCTATCCACCCACCTTACAAACACCCTTAAATATATATGGAGATCATAGAGAGCTGCAAGAGTAATAGGGTTGTGACAGTAAGTGTTTTTAACTTCCCTCATATTGATTGGGGCTAACATTGTGCTGAGGGCTTGGATGAGGCAGAAATTGTTAAGTGTGTTTAGGAACACTTTCTCAAACAATGTGTGGAGAGATACTAAAGAGAGGGCAACATATGATCTATGTTTGAAAAATCAGGCAGGGAAAGTGACCTTAGTATCATTTGGGGGAGCACTTTGGGACGAGTGACCGTAATTCTATTAGTTTTAAAGTATTTATGGAAAAACATAGGAGTGGTTCATAAGTTAACGTCATAAATTGGGCAAGGCTAATTTTAATGGCATTCGATAAGAATTTGCAAAAGTTGAATGGGAGAGAATATTTGCAGGTAAAGGGACGTCAGGCATGTGGAAGGGTTTCAGAAGTGAGATAGGGGGAGTTCGGGGACTGCATGTTCCTATTGGAGTGACGGGAATGGATGGAAGGATTGGAGAAACCTGGTTTTGTCATGGATATTGAGGCACTGGTCAGGAAAAAGAAGAGGACACATCAGGTACAGGCAGCTGGTATCAAGCTAAACCGTTGAGGAATATTGGGATGTAGGAAGTACATTTAAGAGGAAAACCAGGAGGGCAAAAGAGACTTTGGAGAATCCCAAGAGATTCTAAACTATATTGAGAGCAAAAGGGTGACCAGGGAGGGAATATGTCCTCCTATGAATCAATGTGGCTGTCTATATGTGCAACCACAGGAGATAGAAAAAGTGTTGAATTAATATTTCTCATCAATATTTATTGTGGAATGGGTCATAGAAACTAGAGAATTCAGGGAAGAGAATAGTGATTTATTGAAAGGAGGTGCTGGCAGATGTCTTCTAAATACCGTTATGGTACCTGCCTCAACTACCTCCACTGACAACTCATTCCATATATCCACCACCCTATAAGTGAAAAAGTTTTGCTTCAGGTTCCCAGGAAATCTTCCCCTTCTCACCTTAAACCGATTTACTCTGGTTCGTGATTCCTTTACCCCAGATAAAAGACTCTGCACATTGATCTTATTCATTCCCCTCTTATTTCATAGACCTCGATAAGATCACCACTCATCCTCCTGCACTCGAAAGAATAAAGTCCTAGTTGCCCTTCCTCGCCATACAGCTCAAGATCTCGAGTCTTGGCAACATTCTCAAAAAATACATCTTCAAAGGGTGGTAATGTGGCAAATGAGAAATTGATGTAAGTACCTGGTGTAAGTAACCTCTTCAGTATGTTTCTGCATAAAATCTGATATGTCTGTTTTTAGTATTTTTGCACATCAGGCTAGTAATCTGCATCCACCTGCAAAAGTGCCCTGGCAACTAACAATACAGTGACGATCAAATAAAGAACTCTATGATATGATAGTACAATAAATGATGTACCACAGCAACAGCAGCAAAAGCAGCAAGTGCTCCACTGTGTGGAACTCTTGACCAGGAGGGAGAGTTGTTGTGCCGTTGTCAGTGAAAATAGTTCACAGCATAATCTTCCAAATTTGACTTCCTTTTAACTCTATTGCAGGGCAAAACGTATGCTAAAAACACAGGATTTATATCAATCCTACCTCTGAGAAGAATGGATAAGCATCTGAGTATGCATTTACTTCCCAAGTCTGTAAAATTCATTTAACATTTATTTTACTACAGGATATATGTTGGAATTGAAAAGTAGAAGCTTACACATAAAACCAAAAATACACCCAAGGCATGGTTTTGTTGTTTGTGACGTGGAGTTTGACACCACTTTGGTGATTTTAGTCAAACCTGAACAATATTAAAAGGTCTGGGAATACTTGGGAATCCGGGCCACATGAGAAAGCAATTCTCAGTTATATAATCTCAAAGCTAACTGTTTTCGTGTCAAGATGGGAAGTGTCTGTTAGTTCACAGGGAGTTAATTTCAATTAGTGTGGTTCACTGAAGAATGTTATTGTCTGAACCTTGATAGCAGAGTGACAGATTCCTAGGCCTCCCTGCTGAAGCTTTCAGAGTAATTTTCTGCCTCTTATAACTCTCTTCCACCTCTGCCCTGAATTGTAGCAATGTTCCCATTTAGTCAGTACACAAAGCAATAAAAGATCTGGGCCTCACCAATCAGATGATGCGTTATTTATCTCTTAGATATGTATACTTACATATATATACAGACTTAGAAGAGGCTGAGAATACAGGAATTAAGTCTTAATTATTACCTGTTCAAATGCACCAACCTTAGTACTAGTGCACGATCTGAATGTTCAACTTTTAAAATGCATGACATTTTAAGGTAAAATAAGTACATTTAAATGCAATCCTCAACTTTGAAACTTTATATTGAGAACAATTCTTTTTTTCAAAGAGAGCAGCAAAACAATTAATAATGGAGTCTATTAAGATCTGATTGTTGCCACTAAGAGGGAGGTAGAATTTCAGGCCTTTGAAGTAACTGAGTATGAATCGGGCCTTATTACAGAGATATAATCTGCATTCATACATTTATGTTGGTAGCTTGAATCTATTGGGAGAGATTGAATTCCGTTACATAGTACATCTTTGCTCTGGAACTTTTCTCAGGGTTTCTCTATTTAATCCTGACGTGACTCAATAATACAATGCAGTAGGACACAGAATGATGCTGCATTACTGGTGCAGTAGATGTGATTGAAAGTCAGGGAGAAGCCTGAGTAACTCAGAAATATGCATGATGATCTGTTATATAGGCAGCATAATAAAGTGATTAGGAACATATTTTTTCTATGTGTTCTGGTCATAGTATGTTTAAATACAGATTTGTATTTTTTAAGATCAAAACATTTATAATGGTACAAAGTGCATGAGCCTTGAAGGGAGACTGAAAATGCATGACTCATGTTAACAGTTACAATCTGTTCATCAGGCTTTATTTAATCCTATAAACATAAAGAAGCTCTAACAGAGAAAACCTTACATGGTTTCTAAACAAAAGATAGAACGCAATGACTACAAGTGTGAATGTTTCCTCTATGGAAGCTAAGTACAAATGATTTATTAAATTAGGATTTCCATCAGAGTTGGCAGAGGTTAAAAAAGAAATGAATTGCATCTATGTGCTCTTCCTGACCAGTATATAATCTGGTTTGCAGGACTCTGTGCGACTGGTCTCCTTCACAGAAAGCAGCGAGCTCCAGGTGGCTCTCAAGAATTTCGCTGCCAAAAAAAGCCCACGCTGGAAAGTCCAAAGGGGCTCCCTAGAGGGAGTTGGGTTCAGCCCGGAAGAGAGTGAGATTAGTAAAGCATGATTATACAACCCATGCTGGTGGCCGTCTGTCAGAGGGAAGAGGAACAGTAACGGCAATTAGCAAGACTGAAAGCTTCAGAAGGCTTACAATCAGTGATCTGCATAGTTCCCTCAGAAGAATTTTCTTCCAGTACTTGATTTCAGATGTCCACTGCTGCCTGATCCATAACTGGCTGACACGCCACTGCGGTAAGCACATCCCCGCTCAGTGTGGTAATCACTGATATTTATCACCACTTTTTGACCTTTTTACTATGAAGTAAAGCACTTCTGTTTTTTCCAAGTTACTCACTTGCCTTGAGCTGTCCGATGCCTTCAACAGGTTTGAATTAGCTTTCTGTGTCGTCGTCAAGGGAAAGTGAACTTACTGCAGGACTTTGTTCACCTTTCTGGAGTTACATTATCAACCAATACTCTGAGAAGGACTTTAACAGAAACCAAAGATATAAAAATAAAATCACCTAAGGGATATTTGAGGAGCTCAGTAACTTCGCTAAGGAAGTAAAAGAAAACCTGCATTGGATATGATTTATCACCTGAAGTATGGATATTGATGAACGACATTCAAAGGATAACAGGGGTCAAACAGAGAAGACCAGCAACAAACTCTCAACCTGCCGCATAAGTGTCCTTGGTATTCCAGCATGTTTCTTTTTATGAGACTATTTCTAGTGCTAAGAGCTTCACTACAATGTGGAAATGGATACTGACAAAGGGTGCCTCTGCCTTTACACACCTGGCTTATGTCTTTCTCCTCTTCCTGATCTGTTCTTCGTCTGTTGCCTCCAATGACATCAGCAGAGATATGCGGTCTCCAAATATCACAAGCTCTTCATACAGCCTGGGAAGGCATGTGCGCAGCTACAAATACCTGGAAGGAGATGTGCGGTGGAGAAAGCTGTTCTCTTTCACCAAATACTTTCTCAAGATCGATAGGAATGGCAAAGTTGGTGGAACAAAAAAGGAAAACTCTCCCTTCAGTGAGTATGGAATCTTCATTCAGTTTTTTTATGGATGTTTGAATGTTTAACATTTACTTTGGTTTAGTTTTTAATAGCAAGAACAATTGATTTTTACTTCTATAGAAATAACATAATTTGTAAATAGAAGCGTATTGTATGGTACATGCAGAGGTTTAAAGCATTAGTGATTGCCTGTTATTATCAGTTTTTGCATAATTACTGGTATAATTTTAATGCCTGTTAATATTAACCAAGGTACCTCTAAATTGTAACCCAAGCTTTAAAATAATTACCGAGTGTCATTAAGCCATTTTATATAACTTTAAGAACATTACATCTTTTACAAGTTTAACAAACAGTGCCTGGTTCTGTTTTTAATTTTATTTTCCTGCTTGTTGCTTTGAACGATTGCAGTTAAAGAGGCAATGTTAAGGCACCACTACTGCTATTTGTCTTCTCTGATGCCTCGTTGGTAACTCTATACTATTCTGTGTCTGTATTGTCAGTAATATATGTGACAATCTGTGGTTCTTTGTGGCATTCTGAAATTTTATGAGTCCTTGCCGTATTCCTCCGGCATTTTAAACTTCTAAACATTATAATCAGCAAATTACATCTCAATACAAAGTTATTAGAAGAATAAATTCCTTCAAAATGGTGAAGTATGTACCATTTTTTAAATAATGAAGATGTTATTTAAAGTTATTACCCCAGGAAAAAAACATGGCTTTCAATTAGTTAATGGAAGATTTATTTTATATTTCAACAACATCCGATATTATCAATGTTAATGTTTTGGCATCTTTCCTCTCCTTTACATGTTACATTGAAAACGAGACCAGAATAGATTAATTGTCGTCTCCTTGGTCCCATATATATTGTTTCCAGAATTTGCAAGTCTAGTTTCTGTGTTCTGAAAATATGCAGAATTGCAGTCTGTATAAAGTGGGGTGAAGAAAAATGTACGACTACTAATTAATCTGTGTAATTTCTAAAATATACTGAAAATGAAAATTGTGAAAGCAACAACAGTTTTTACTCGTAAATGAACTGAGCCTTTAACCATCAGTAAAAAATGCAAAATGGATGGTGTTATTCTTTTGCAACCAATAAAATATAACAGATCTCAAGGTCATTAAATATTTCTTGTTGTACTGTTCATTGGCAAGAAAATATTAAGGCTGGAGAATGTGAACAATCCATTTAGTTTATCCAGCTCATTTCACTGTTTGCCAACATTCTGTACTTGTGACCCTTACAAGCGATGTTATTTGTTTCCTGCAGCAACATAAGTCTGTATCCTTTCATTCCCTAATCAAAAACGTGTCTGCTTCTTTTGTCAGTGCTTCAGAAGACCCAACACTCACCGCATTTAGTGGCAACTTGCTCAATTAAACTATGACTCTTGACTTTGAAATAACCACCTCTTCAATCATGTTTAGTAGTTTCCTAAGCCTGTAATCATACACTAATAATCAGTTATGCAACAGTGGTCATTGGGGCATAAATGAGATATCAGAATCTGAATTTGTATCTGTTTTCCATTAGTGGCAATTTTTTTCATTGTAAAATAAACAGCAATGTAGGATTTAAAACTAAATGCATTTGTGATTATCTTAAAGGTCTTATAAGTTCAATCTGCTGTACTTCAAGTATTGTTCATTGTTCAAGAATCTGATATAATTCAGTCAAGGGGTTTAAAATATACTTCATTTCAAACCAGGACAAAATGAAAGAATTGCATAAAATAGTGTCAGATGAGAGTGAATTGCTAATGGATTGATTAACATCATCATTACTTTCGGAATGTTAAATCATTTGTTAAGTTGAGAGACATTCAGAATGTCTTTCCTAGTAGTGGACATTGACAAACCATTGGTAGAGCTATTCCCTTTATCCAGTATCTGTACACTGTGGGCGACTTGATTGTAATTATGTTTAGTCTTACCGCCGACTGGATAGCACGCAACATGAAAGCTTTTCACTGTACCTCGGTACATGTGACTATAAACTAAACTAAACTAGTGCTGATTTGTCGCAGGGAGAGATTTGAAACATAGTTATTTTATATATATTGACTACCAAACTGGCATGTTAATGTTGTCAAGAAGAAATAGATTCAAGAGTTTGGTTGAGATGAAAAAATGGTTGATTGTAAATTTAGATGGAAAATGTAATTCTTCAAATGGCAGACTTCCATGTCTCCAGAACGGTCTTGTATGGAGTATGGGTCATGCTACTGAGACTGGACATTACCTCAACATCAAAGGTAAGAAAAACCTAAAGTTATTTTCTTTCTGGCCTGTCTCAATTACTTCCTAACAATCAGATCAACATTATTTTATAAAAAACTGAACATCAAGTTATCTCCTTCATTTTGGAGTGTTATACCTTTATATTAAATTGAATTTTAAGCTTTAACCTGGAGACCCATGTTAAGTTTGCTTGTCAACTCTTCTTCTTTGCTGTAGTTAATAGATAAACCATAATATATTTCAATAATTCATGGCTTTAGGTGCAAACCACTTTAAAAAATGGAAGTGGAAAGGAATAATGAGTGGAAAGTTAACCAGTGAAAACAATGATTATTATATTAAGGCACAAGGGTCTGCAGATGTTGGAGTCTGGAGCAACAAACAAACTGCTTGAGGAACTCAGCAGCCCAGCAGCATCTGTAGTGGGAAATGGATAGTCAACATTTTGGGTCGAGCTCCTACATCTGGACTGAGGGAAGAGAAGAGATAGCTAGAGAAAGAAGTGAAAGGGAGGGTGGAGCAAGAGGCGGCAAACAATAGATAGATTCAGGAGATGGGTTGACTGTCAGATGTTTGTTTGTGGCCTCCACATGACTACCCACCCCTCCAGCTTCTGTCTCTATCTCCACCCTTCTACCAGGCTCTACCTGCCAATCAATGCACTCCCACTTATTGCTTGCTAACTCTTGTTCCACCCTTCCCCTCACCACATTTTACTAGCTATCTATCCCTTACTTGTTCAGTCCAGATGAAGGGGCTCAACTCAACACATCAACAGTTTATTTCTCTCCGCAGTGCTGCCCGAATCACTGAATTACCACAGTGTACTATGTTTGCTAGTGATTGTTATATGATAGGAGCATACCTGAGAAAGGGATATGGAAAAATGCTGCAAACCCACAGCAAATCTCTACAAAATAGTATTAATTATTTCAGGGCTATTCCAGTGAAATAGCAATGAAATAATTAGTCTTTGTCTAAAATGTTTTGAGTCTATCTGGCTATTGAATAATAATCTGGCTATGAGAAGATTAAAATTTAACTCGTCCTTAAGAAATACTTCTAATGGAAATGTTCAGCAGTCTACACTCCTAATCCATCTTATTTATTCAGCAAGGATTCTGGGGTAAACATCATTACCAATGCAATTTCTAATATATATTGTTTACATATCCTCATGTTTAATGCATCCACGATCAATTAAAGATGAAAAAATGTATCTGAAATGAATTTCTGCATCTACAATTGTTTTAAAGTGAGTTTTACGAACTTACATTTCTGACCACGCATCTTCCATAACACATGTAATAAATTCAACAGCTTGAAAGTGAAATTGAACTGCTAGTCTTCATTAGTGGGTTGGCGGGGAAAGCAAACTAGTAAATGTTGACAGTTTTATAATTACCACTGCTGTGCTTTACCTTATGAAGCAGTTATTAAAATAATCTCTGTGCAGACTGCTGTAATATATAAGGTGTGTAAATCTGGAAGACCAAGTTAATGTTGGCAAGTTTTACTTTTGTTGCTGTGGTTCTTAAAAACAAAAACAGAATGGATGATCAGCTATGATCACAATGAATGGCATTGCAGGCTCGAAGGGCCAAATGGCCTCCTCCTGCACCTATTTCCTATGTTTCTATTAATTCTAAACTGTCTGAAAAGGTCCTTTTGATGTGCAATAGAGTTATCTCTGCAAAGCCATGTTATTTTTTACCTAATGACAATAATGTTGAAAAACGAGAAAAAAAACAGTTGCTGCTGTGAATCTGAAACATAAAGGGAAAATGTAAGAAATATTCATCAAGTAAAGGCTCTGTCCCACGGGTTTGCGGTCGTTGGCGGTGAAGCGCGGCGTCGCCGGAAGAGGGGACCGCACGGCAACCACGAGAGCGCCGCACGGATGCTGCGCGGGGGGCCAAGTACGGCCGGTTCAACGAGCTTGCGGTTTCAGCTGATGACGTCTTTCGGATCACGGGGCTGTGGCGGCGGCCGTGCCGCACACGTACCTCACTGTCGGCGGCTGTGCCGCACACGTACCTCACTGTCGGCGGCTGTGGCGGCGGCCGTGCCGAACACGTGCCTCACTGGCGGAGGCTGTGGCGGTGCAGGTTCGACTCACGGCGCTCGTGCCTCACTGGCGGCGGCTGTGGCGGCGGCCGTGCCGCACTCGTGCCTCACTGGCGGCGGCTGTGCGGTAGGAACATATTTTTGGACAGTGTTGGTTTTTATTTAGCACCGTGCGGTGTTGGGAACAACGCCGCACGGCCCCGGAATTGTGCGTTTGACCGAGCCCGCGGTCTCTGGCGGCCCAGGAGCGGTAGATAGTTCCTGTTTCGCCGACAATGACCGCAGACTCGTGAGACAGGCCTTTAAAACAACAGGTGCCAAGAAAAAAATAACTTTTATATTAAAGATCTTTCATCATAATTGGTAAAAATTATAAGATGCATAGATACGGTGAAGAGAATGACAGGAAAGAACAAAAAGGAAGGTTTATGATCATTTGCAGAAATTAATAAGATCAAATTAAAACATAATGGTGATAGGACAAGCAAAGATAACATAGCTCCAGAAGAAATGTAATTATTATCTGAAATTCTTGGAGATATCGTTGAGGAAAAAGCGCTGTTCCATGAGCATTGAGCTTCCTTGAAATAGTGTGGGAGGCCAAGATAAAAAAAGTCAGTGTGAGAGTGGGCCTGAAAATTAAAGTGGCAGGTGACCGGAAGTTCAGGGTCATGCTTGCAGTCTGAAAGGTGTTCTGTGAAGCAGTCATGCAATCTCTTTTTGATCTCCTTAAAGTAGAGGAGGCATCAAAATAAATAGCAAATGTAGAAACCTAGATTGAAAAACGTATGAGTAAGATGGTCTTTCAACTGAAAGGAGTGTTTGAGGCCATGGTCAATTCCTTTCTCAAGGAATTCATTGAATTCCTGGTTCATTCCTGAGTCACTATCAATAGTCTCTCACCTTTGTATCCTGGTATCATGTGCCCTTTTAACTCATTTCCTCTCAATGCAACTTCCTTTCTTAACACTACTTTGTCAAGTTCGTCAACTCTTTATGGACATACAGGAATTCATATCCCAGACCAGTACTATACACATGTACCAAAATTGCCATTAGCAATGGTAATATGCTCTCCAGAGGAATAGGGTAGTCTGGCTTAAAAAACATCATACATCTATTCCAAGTTAATTAATCCTTGTGGTGGAACCGATCTGCTGATTTGTCCGCTCCACTGCTGAATTTATCGTGGCCATACTTTTGTATTAAAAGTGTTCTGAGTGTGAGGTAATTATCTATGTTAATAGCAGCACTCTCATGGTTCAGACCCTTCTTAAAACCAACATTCTGGCTGAGCTTTTGGTCACCAAGTCCCTCTTAGGCCTAGTGTCCATTTTTCCCTCATATTAGCAATGTTACAAAATTTTGAGATTTTAAAAATAAAGTCTGTAATTTATCCCATCAGATAAAGCATAAAAAGAAGTTTAATTTGACACCTAATTCACATTCATATCTTCAGTATTAAAAAAGTTATGGCCATTCTCATACTCGGAAATTAGCATCTTGTTCCCTATTGCTTTTCCATTGACTTAACACAAAAGCTGCGATCGAGGACAGTCAAAAGCCCATAACTTTCTTAAAAATTAAGAGAACTGAAAGAAATTTTCAGTTATTATAGATTGAAGCATTCTGAAATAAATATGAAACAATCTTACTTAGATGACATGAAATTAAAGCATATAATTAGTTAGTTACCTAATTGTAGCTAATTACAAAATTCAATTACTAGATCTAAACATCTATCAATTTCTTAAGAATAGATTAACATTTTTAAATAGCCTAAGTGTCCAAATAACATTCACACAAGAATTCACAATATAACTTAATTTTTAAATCTCATTGTCATGGATTTACAGGCCAAATGAAAGGAATGTAATGTTTAATGCCTGTAAATTAATGGCCATTTAAATCATCTTGCGAGTGGGGTTTTCTGGAACGCGATCATTTGGAATGTTGATTTGCGGTGAATTTAACCCCGTATCGGCATGAAAAATTCTGCCGTTAGTTCGGGGAAAAGAATCACCGTTTCGCATTAAAAAATGTGAATTAAGGCCTCTTAAGAAGCATTTTATACAAAAAAATAAACTGCTTTCGTTTACCTGTCCCATGTGTGAAATCCGTCCCCGTTGTCGGCGTTGACGGCTTTAGAAGCTGATTTTAAGATAACTCCAGCGCTGACATTGTCGATCGAATAAAAATAAAAAATACACAAAACGCCCGTCGGAACGATTTTTCAGCAAACGCTGGCACTCCAACGAAATATAATACAGGACAAGGTAGGAGAAACCCGCGTTTTAACCCCGCTCCCCCCCCCTCAAAGACGCCAAAATCGCGCACACGGCCAGTGGCAGAATTGCAGCGCCGCTGAAGGTAAGTATTGTAACATACCTACTCATATCTCAGTAAACCCCTTTAAGATTTTCTTTCTCTGTTAACGGTGCTATAAGTGACAGGTCAACATGGGCTATTCTGTTTCATCTTCCTCTCCTGGTGTACAACATTTTTCCAGGTTTAGTGGGGATAGCCTCTAACTTGTTATTCATACACATCCTGACTCAATTTGGCAGGTACCTTACTAGCTTTGCATTTAGAATTAATGAAGGTACTTAATCTCCTCATAATTGTGGTTCTTACATTGATTGGAGGAAATGCACACATCCCATTTCATCAGCTAGCCCATGGTGTAATGCAAGCTCCGAACCCCAGCAAAACAGCGAGGAAGCCAAGAGAAATAAATTGCTTCTAACACCGAGTGATTTCTAGAAAAATGAAAATTAAATATGAAGCACTTTTATTAAACACATAAAAGAATAGGATTTGGTATGGTGGTTTAAGATTTCTGGTATAATAAGCATATCTTGCTATAATCTGAAGTGACAGTAAATGATTAGTAATCAGCTGCAGATGATCAATAAACTTGCAGTGATCATTTTCTTTTCAATAAGGATGTCAAAACACATCAGCTACAGAGAGTGTGCTGGTCATTCAGGACTTGGGAAGCCTCAGGCAACTTAAGTGAAAATGAAATAAACTACCCCCTGCCTCTGCCATACATCCATTATAATAAAGAACAGATAAACAGAAGTCATTTCCAGGCAGCAATCTGAATGAAACTTTAATTTTGATAGTTGACAGACTTTAATAATTCTGTGCCCATCAGTCATTACTTACTTTCAAATTGTACAGTAATATATTCGGTTGATGTATTTATAACACCTGAATGTTAATTAAAATGATTGTATTATATAGTAATACCTCTATTAGTGCACTAGATACGTTCCTGGAAAATGGAGCACTAAACGAAACAGCACACCAGAGCATAAATGGGGTTGTGATCCTGATAAGTTATTTCTAACTCAATTATTCCATTTGTGGCTCCAATATAAAAAGAGACATGAAACAAACGGATTTGATTCTCCAACTGGAGCTTTGATTGCTCTGCGTAACTCCAAAGTTATGCTCCAATTCCCCTCCGGAGTTACTCCAGTACTCTGTATTCTATGCAAGATTCAAGCATCTGCCATTCCTTGTGTCTACTATCTAGCTCTAACCGGGGAACCCCTGGACCATAATGCAGATGAGTACTGGACCATAACCCAGGGGAACGTGGACCATAACCCATGTGGAGCACTTTTTATGTTAAACTCTATCATGTATTGTGTTCTTTTTATTCATATGGCTGTATGGTAACTCAAATCGTACTGTACCAATTGGTGCATGTGGCAACAAATGTAACTTGAACTTGAACTTGGGTCACACCCCACCTGAGCCCAGCCATAAATCTAACCAGAGGGAATGACATAACACTGAGTATGAACTGGAACCCACATGAACTTAGTGGATAAATGAGCAGCTCGAACCCAGCAGAAGGAGCCTGGAGACCCATAGGATCCGCCAGATCCTGTCCCCTGCACTCCCTGTGCCCCGATCGCCCGAGAAAAATCACCTGTACTCATCTAGTGGAAGGCACATCCAGCCCAGCAGAAACCAGCAAATCCAACCCCTTGGCTCCCCCAGTCTCCCAGTGGCCGGGAATATCACCCTTAGTCACCTGGCAGAAGGAGCCGTCAACCCCACAGGCACAACCACCACTTAAACACTTCCGTACACCCAACACGGTGGGTCCGACCCACGATTATGCCTCTGCACTTTCAAAAGCACCTCCATGCTACCTGTTAAACATCCAGCTTTCATTAAAGCCGCAGCATGGACTGCAAAATAAGGTTCCAAAATGAAAGAGTGTTATAGCAAAGGTGTGCCGTGAGGGGTAGCGTTAAATGGGGTACGCCTGTATTTTTGTGACTACCTGACAAACAAAATACATATAAGACACATTCCAACTTTAATCATGTGCTTTGTTTAATATATTTCTACATAACAATTCAAAATCAAAACGTAGAATCACAGAGCAGAATAAACAGTACAGCACAGGAACAGGCGCCTCGGCCCACAGTGTTTGTGCCGAACATAATGCCTAGCTGAACTGATCTCATCTGCTGCATGTGATCCATATTCCTCCATTCCCTACACTTCCATGTGCCTATCTACAAGCCTCTTAAACAGCACTATGGTACCTGCCTCCACAACCACCCTTAACAACGCGTTCCCAGTCCCCACCTCCCTCTGTGTAAAAAAAACTTGCCCCGTACATCTCCATTAATTGTTCACCCTCTCACCTTACAGCTATGCCCTCTAGAGTCATAGAGCTATAGAGTCACAGAGTGATACAGTGTGGAAACAGGCCCTTCGGCCCAATTTGACCACACTGGCCAACATGTCCCAGCCACACTAGTCCCATCAACCTGCGCTTGGTCCATACTTGTCCTATCCATGTACCTGTCTAATTGTTTCTTAAACGTTGGGATATTCCCAGCCTCAACTACCTCCTCAGGCAGCTTGTTCCATACACCCACCACCCTTTGTGTGAAAAAAAGCACCCCTCGGATTCCTATTAAATCTTTTCCCCTTAACCTTGAACCTATGTCCTCTAGTCCTCGATTCCCCTACTCTGGGCAATAGATTCTGTGCATTTACCCCATCTATTCCTCTCATGATTTTATACAACTCCATAAGATCACCCCTCATCCTCCTGCGCTCCAAGGAATAGAGACCCAGCCACTCAACCTCTCCCTACAGCTCAGAGCTGGCAACAACCTCGTAAATCTTCTCTGAACCCTTTCAAGCTTGACAATATCTTTCCTATAACATGGTGCCCAGAACTGAACACAATACTCTAAATGCAGTCTCACCAATGTCTTATACAATTGCAACATGACCTACCAACTTCTATACACAATACTCTGACTGATGAAGACCAATGTGCCAAAAGCCTTTTTGACCACCTTATCTACCTGCGACCCGACCTTCAAGGAACCATGCACCTGCATGCCTAGATCCCTCTGCTGTGTAGGTCCTGCCCTTGTTAGACATCCCAGAATGCAACACCTCACATTTCTTTGTAATAAATGCCATCAACCATTCCTCAGCCCACCTGGCCAATCGATCCAGATCCTGCTGCAATCTTTCACAACCATCTTCACTATCTGCAAAACCACCCACTTTTATATCATCAGCAAACTTGCTAATCTTGCCCTGTATGTTCTCATCCAAATCATTGATGTAGAGGACAAACAGTAACCGGCCCAGCACCGAACCCTGAGGCACACCACTAGTCACAGGCCTCCATTTCGAGAAGCAACCTTCCACCATCACCCTCTGCTTCCTTCCATCTATCTCTCCTCAGATCCAATGCGATCCAACTTTCCAGAGCAGCCTACCATGCAGAATCTTGTCGAATGCCTTACTGAAATCCATGTACACAACATCTACAGCTCTGCCCGCATCGACATTTTTCGTCACATCTTCAAAAAACTCAATCAGATTTGTGGGACACGACGTCCCACGTACAAATCCATGCTGACGATCCCTAATCAGCCCTTGCCCATCCAAATGCCTGTATAACCTATCCCTCAGAATATTCCGAGGTAACTTTCCATCTCCAGGGCGGTCACGGTGGCATAGAGGTAGAGTTGCTGCCTTACAGCGAACGCAGCGCCGGAGACACAGGTTCGATCCCGACTATGGGTGCTGTCTGTATGGACTTTGTACGTTCTCCCACTGACCTGAGTGGGTTTTCTTAGGTTTCCTCCCACACTCCAAAGACGTACAGATTTGTAGGTTAATTGGCTTGGTAAATGTAAAAATTGTCCCTAATGGGTGTAAGATAGTGTTAATGTGCGGGAATCGCTGGTCGGCCCGGTACCCGGTGGACCGAAGGGCCTGTTTCCGCGCTGTATATCTAAACTAAAACTAAACTACAGATGTTAAGCTCTCCGGCCTATAGTATTTTCCCTGCATCCCTTCTTGAATAGAGGCACAACATTTGCCACCCTCCAGTCTTCCGGCACCTCTCCTGTATTGAAGGACGACTTAAATTTTAATGAGGGCTCCCGCAATTTCCTCTTTAGTTTCCCACAGTGTCCTCTGAGATATCTGATCAGGCCCTGGAGATCTATCTACCTTCATACACGTACACATAGAAATGGGCCCTCAGCCCACAATGTCCATGCCCATCTTTCTACCAATCCTCACTGATCACAGTTGTCGGCATTGGGTCCATATTCTCCCATGCCTTGCTTATTCATGCATCAGTCACAAAGGTAATGATTGTATTTGATTCCACCATCTCCTCTGGCAGTGACTTTCAGATATCAACCACACTCTGTATAAAAGACTTCCCCTCCAATCCCATTTAAAACTCTTTTTCTCACCTTAAGTCTGCAGGTCCTTGCATTCCATATGCCTACCATGGGAAAAGATTCTGCATATCTACCTTATCAATGACTTACAATTTTATCCAGCCTCAGCCTCAGCCTCCTTCCCTCCAGGAAAAACAAGCTTAGCCTATCTAATCTCTCCCCAAGACTAAAAACCTCCAATCCAGGCAGCATCCTGTTAAATCAACACCATATTCTCCAACATCCCAATTTTAATATTGTATCCCCTGCCCTATGAAGGTATTCTTCACGACCCTATCCACCTCTGTTACCACTTTCTGGGAATTGGGGATTTGAACCTCAAGCCCATCCATTCCTCAACAGCCTGCAGTGCCCTGCCATTTACTGTGTATATCCAACCCTATTAGACTTCCCTAAATGCACTGGTCAGGAATACATTTCATGTGCTAACTCTTCGTACATTTCTCTATCTAATCTATAACATGCTCTAGCCCTAGAATCTTCCTCACTGTCCGCAACTCCACCAACGTTCACGTCATCTGCAAACCTTCTAATCATGTCACCTACATTCACATCCAAGTTGTGAATATATCACAAACGACACGGTGCAAGCACTGATTCCTATAATAGGCTGATGTTCATGGAATTCCAATCAGAAAAGTATCCTTCCATTACTACCTTCTGTTTCCTATCAATAAGCCAATTTATGATCCATTATGCTGGCTCAATTTGGATCCCATGTCTTAACCTTCTGGACCAGTCTACCATGCAATTGTCAAATGCTTACTAAAGTCTGTGTAGACAACATCTACTACCTCGCTTTCATCAATCTTCTTAGATATCTCCTCAAAAACTCAATTAAATTAGTGAGGCAGGATTTCCTCTGCACAAGGCCATGCTGACTATCTCTGATAAGCACCTACTTTTCCAAATGTGCATGTATCCTATCCTTTGGGATTTTCTCCAATAATCTCCCTACCCCTGATCTAAAGCTCATAAGCTTGTAGATACATGATCAATCCCATCTGCCCTTCTCGAATGGTGCTATCCTCCATTCTTTAGGCATTGCATTAAGGGCCGCACAGTGGCGCAGTGGGGAAGTTGCTGCCTTACCGCGCCAGAGACCTGGGTTTGACCCTGACTACAGGTGCTGTCTGTACGGACTTTGCACATTCTCCCTGTGACTGCATGGGTTTTCTCCAGGTGCTCCAGTTTCCTCTCGCACTCCAAAGACATACAGGTTTGTAGGTTAATTGACTTTGATAAAAATTATAAATTGTCCAGTGTGTGGGGTAGTGCTAGTGTACAGGGTGATCGCTGGTTGGCATGGACTCAATGGGCCAAAGGGCCTGTTTACACACTGTATCTCTAAAGTCACACCTGCAGCTAATGAAGAAGCAGCAATCTCTGTCAGAGCCACAGTTATCTCCTCCCTTGCTTTACATAGGAACTTGGGATAGATTTTGTTGGCCATGAGGTACTTACCAGCCCATGGGGTGAAGCAGCCCGTGATCTGACATCTCCTCCTTCTTAATGCGAACCTGCTCCAGATTATTTTTTTAATACCCTTTCCTGCTCCCTAACTTGCCTCTGACTGCTCTGCCCACTGAACTCACTGGATTCATAGCAAAAGGATTTGAGTATAAGAGCAGGGAGGTTCTACTGCAGTTGTACAGGGTCTTG
Organism: Malacoraja senta; assembly: GCA_038087875.1. NCBI lineage: Eukaryota > Metazoa > Chordata > Chondrichthyes > Rajiformes > Rajidae > Malacoraja > Malacoraja senta. The sequence continues at coordinate 190,334 of JAXLNO010005460.1, read as the reverse complement.
GTGAGACCATACCTGGAGTATTGCGTACAGTTTTGGTCTCCTAATCTGAGGAAAGACATTCTTGCCATAGAGGGAGTACAGAGAAGGTTCACCAGACTGATTCCTGGGATGGCAGGACTTTCATATAATAATAATAATAAATTTTATTTATGGGCGCATTATACCAAAGTCTCAAGGACACCTTACAGAGTTTAACAAGTAAGAAACATATAATCGGAGTAAAATAAATTATAAAGACATGACCAATACACAAATTAAAGACAGAATTTCGATCCAAAGACACAAAAAAAATCAGAAACACAATGTGAAGAGAGAGCAGCGGCAGCTAAACCGCGCCAGCGTCCACTCTCCCTTCCGACCGTCATCTTGGACACAGACTAAAATAGACACTACATACAAAAATCATCCCCACACAACGGTTACCACTGTGGGGGAAGGCACAATGTCCAGTCCCCATCCCCAGTTCTCCCAAAGAAGAAAGACTGGATAGACTCGGCTTGTACACGCTAGAATTTAGAAGATTGAGGGGGGATCTTATAGAAACTTACAAAATTCTTAAGGGGTTGGACAGGCTAGATGCAGGAAGATTATTACCGATGTTGGGGAAGTCCAGAACCAGGGGTCACAGTTTAAGGATAAGAGGGAAGTATTTTAGGACCGAGATGAGAAAATCATTTTTTACACAGAGAGTGGTGAATCTGTGGAATTCTCTGCCACAGAAGGTAGTTGAGGCCAGTTCATTGGCTATATTTAAGAGGGAGTTAGATGTGGCCCTTGTGGCTAAAGGGATCAGGGGGTATGGAGAGAAGGCAGGTACAGGATACTGAGTTGGATGATCAGCCATGATCGTATCGAATGGCGGTGCAGGCTCGAAGGGCCGAATGGCCTACTCCTGCACCTATTTTCTATGTTTCTATGTTTCTATTTACCCTCAATATGTTTCTCTCAGCCTACTATGCTGCTCTTCTGCTTCCCACCACTCCTGCTAAATCAGTTTAAACCCTCCCAAGTAACATAATAGCATTGTTGACTCCAATGGAATTAAGGGATGATGAGCGACAGGTGGGAAAATTGAGTGTCCCAAGGATTTGTCATAATCGTACTGAGTGCTGGAGCAGACGTGGCCACGTGTACGTATCTAGGAACGTAAGAAACAAGAACAGGAGTAGGCCAGTCAACTCAAAAATGTGTCCACCTTTCAATAAGATCACAGCTAATTCAATCTCACCCGCAACAGCAATTCCTGCTGTTTCTCCATACCCACTATATCTCTTCCAATACCCGTCAATCCCCACCTATTTTTATGAACAGCTGTTCAGAACAGCACTGAACAGAGCGCTTACAGCACTTAATGAAGATGTGAAATCTCTGTCAGAGCCACAGTTATCTCCTCCCTTGCTTTACATAGCAACTTGGGATAGATGTTGTTGGCCATGAGGTACTTGCCAGCCGCGGAGACCTGGGTTTAAATTTGGCTATGAGTGCTTGGCTGCACAGAGTTTGTTCCTTCTCCCTGTGACCACGTGGGTTTTCTCCGAGAACTTTGGTTATCTCCCACACTCCAAAGATGTACAGGCTTGTAGCTTAATTGGCTTAGTATAAATGTAAACATTGTCCCTAGTGTAGGATAGCGTTAATGTGTGGGGATCGCTGGTCGGTGCGGACTTGGTAGGCCAAAGGGCATGTTTCCGCACTGTATTTCTAAAACTAAAACTAAAAACGAAAGATGTTCACATCTATGAACATAGATTCAGTAGTTGTGAATCTGTGTCTCTGTGCACAAATTCACAACTCTGAGAGAAGAAATTCCTTTTCATCTCAAATGGAAATTAATGTACTCATATTCTGAAACTATGCCCCTTTAGGAGTAACATTCTCCAATAATTCGGCTGGTCCTTGCCTCTTAGAATTTTACGTTTTAGGGAAATCACCTTGGATTCTTCCAACCCTCGAGGAATAAAAACCCAACTTGCTCAATCTCTCTTCATATGCCAACCACTTAATCCCAGAAACCAACCTGGTATATCTTCTCTGCTGGAAACCTTAGCAGGTCAGGCAGCATCTGTAAAAAGAGCAACAGAGTCACTGTTTCAGGTCCAAGACCTTTCATCACAACTGGGAAAGGAACTGGGAAAACAAGCTGGTTTCAGTTGCATGGGGGGAGGGGGGGGGGGGTGGGTAGAGCAAAGGGAAAATCTTTGATGGTGTTACACCAAAAAAGCTAATGTGACAATTACAAGCAGATTTTCCTTCTTTGTGTTAAATGCTGTGAATAGCAGGGTTGTAGGACATGCCCAGCAAGCAAAATATAGTAGTAGAGAGAGAACAAATGAGTCTGAGAGGCAGAAATGGCCAATTTTGATGTTGACAAAAACAAAAAGTGAGTTATCTGAGGTTGGTGAAGCTGAAGCCGTCCAGAAGGCTGCAATACATTCAGAGGAAATATAAGATGTTACTCTTCAAGCTTGCATTGGCCATCATCGTAACGTGTAGGAGGTCAGAGACAAATAAGTCTACATTGCATTGATGCACGTATGTCTTTCCTTAAATATGAAGACAAAAATTGTACACAGTATTGCTATTTGGATTCAGTAGTGCTTTGTAAAGTTGTATCAAAACGTCCCTGCTTTTATATTTCATCGCTTTTGAGAGCCAATATTCCATTAGTCCTGCTGTACTGCATTTGTTTTGTGTGTACAAGCACCCTCAGATCTATTTGTTCCACAACATTGTGTCATATCATCCTTGCTAAATAATAAATTGGTTTTCCATTCTTCCTTCCAAAGCAGTTAACATCACATTTTCCACATTATCTTCCAATTGCCAACTTCTTGCTTACTCTTGATCTATTTTTAAGATCTCCTCACAATTTGCTAACCTGCTTATGTTTGTATCATTTGCAAATTTGGCTACAATACACCCGAATCCCTCATCCAAGTCATGTGCAGTGACAAGCCATTCCTGGGATGTGCCCATCATTGGCAATGCTAGTATATGTTGCTTATCCCTAATTATCCCTGAACTGACACACCACATATGAGCCAACCACATAAGGAGTCACACACATAGCAGACTGGATAAGGCAAAAGATTTTATTATTTTTATTTACTTTGTGATCCAAATGAATTTAGAACAGCAGATCAGTAGTTTTATGATTGTTGATACAGTACTAGTTTTTTTTTTAAAAGAAAGCTTCAGATTTACTTAATTACTTGAATTTAAAATTCCCACTTGCAATTGTGGAATTCAAACTCATGTCTCTCGATCACTGTTGTAACTGCTATGCAATGGTTCATTCTGCTCACCAATCAATAAATGTATGTCAAGCCTCTAATATTAGATGAGTACTGACAGAACATTTTTTTTTCACACCGGGCACTAAAAGGCAATTTGTAAAACTTTGCAGCTGTTGAAGTCAAATTGGAAAATACCCAACTGATTCCAGTTCAGCTCCAGGTCATCTTTCATAATAGTGATGTGGAAAATGTAATAACACAAAACGTGTAGTTAACACGCACCATTAGTCACAAAATATATAGTGTTGTGGTTACATGTTTACTTAACCCTTTAAATTTAATCAAAATAATGATACTCTTTCCATCAAAGTATTACTGAAAATTTTGAATAAGCCCTGAGAATAAGCCCATGAACTTTGAGATGCAGCAAATGTCTCTCCATTCACACTGTTGCAGCACACTAGGCTTCCAGCAATACACATTTCAGCTTTATTGAGTTGTATTAAATCCTATCATCACATTGGGGTGCACAGTAATGGGCTTGTCCCATTTAGACAATTTTTCAGGCGACTGCGGGTGACTGTCAAGTCACAGCAGGTCGCTGAAAATCCGGCGACTGTCAGAGTGGAACACACACACACATACACACATCGCTTCCTTCACCAGCCCGTTATGCAGGCGGGGGACAGGGCAAGCGGGGGAGCGCTGTCTGAGTGATATTCACACTGTGCAAAGCCAATGTGATACAGACACACACCATGATGAACAGGAAGATTGACGCTGTAATTAAGATGGTGAAAGCACAGTGTAAGGAATGGTCATGTAAGTCCATTAAAAGAGGGGGGGAAGAGAGGGGGGAGTAGGGGGTAGGGGAGAGAAGGGTGGAGAAGGAGTGGAGACAAGCTAGAGATACACGGCTGTGAAGCTCGGCGGACAACATTACCGATCGGTTATCCTTGGTTCTGAAAACTATTGTTTACTTTTTTTTTTCCCAATGAACCAATGGAATTCACCGGTCAGCACCGGCAACAACCTACAACAACCTATGACAACCTTCGACCTCCTGGCAACCTACTACAACTGCACTTACGGCACGAGAATTCTCGCTATTCTCTCTACTCTTCATTCTGGTCGCCGCTAATTTTTCAATAGACAATAGGTGCAGGAGTAGGCCATTCGGCCCTTCGAGCCAGCACCGCAATTCAATATGATCACGGCTGATCATGCCCAATCAGTACCCCATTCCTGCCTTCACCCCATATCCCCTGACTCCGCTATCTTTAAGAGCCCTATCTAGGTCTCTCTTGAAAGTATCCAGAGAACCGGCCTCCACCGCCCTCTGAGGAATAGAATTCCACAAACTCACCACTCTCTGTGAGAAAAAGTGTTTCTTCGTCTCCATTCTAAATGGCTTACCCCTTATTCTTAAACTATGGCCCCTGGTTCTGGACTCCCCCAACATCGGGAACATGTATCTTGCCTCTAGCGTGTCCAAACCCTTAACAATCTTATATGTTTCAATAAGATACTCTCTCTTCCTTCTAAACTCCAGAGTGTACAAGCCCAGCCGCTCCATTCTCTCAGCATATGGCAGTCCCGCCATCCCGGGAATTAACCTTGTAAACCTACGTTGCACCCTCAATAGCAAGACTGTCCTTCCTCAATTTAGGGGACCAAAACTGCACACAATACTCCAGGTGTGGTCTCACTAGGGCCCTGTACAACTGCAGAAGGACCTCTTTGCTCCTATACTCGACTCATCTTGTTAAAAAGGCCAAAATGCCATTTGCTTTCTTCACTGCCTGCTGTACCTGCATGCTTACTTTCATAGACTGATGAACAAGGACCCCCAGATCCCATTGTACTTCCCCTTTTCCCAACTTGACGCCATTTAGATAGCAATCTGCCTTCCTGTTTTTGCTACCAAAGTGGATAACCTTACATTTATCCACATTAAACTTCATCTGCCATGCATCTGCCCACTCCCCCAACCTGTCCAAGTCACCCTGCATTCTCATAGCACCCTCCCCACACTTCACACTGCCACCCAGCTTTGTGTCATCTGCAAATTTGCTAAAGTTACTTTGAATCCCTTTACCCAAATCATTAATGTTTATTGTAAATAGCTGCGGTCCCAGCACTGAGCCTTGCGGTACCCCACTAGTCACTGCCTGCCACTCTGAAAGGGACCCGTTAATCCCTACTCTTTGTTTCCTGTCTGCCAACCAATTTTCTATCCATGTCAGCACTCTACCCCCAATACCATGTGCCCTAATTTTGCCCACTAATCTCCTATGTGGGACCTTATCAAATGCTTTATGAATGTCCAAGTACACTACATCCACTGGCTCTCCCTTGTCCATTTTCCTAATTACATCCTCAAAAAATTCCAGAAGATTAGTCAAGCATGATTTCCCCTTCGTAAATCCATGCTGACTCGGACCGATCCTGTTACTGCTATCCAAATGTGCGGCTATTCCATCTTTTATAATTGACTCCAGCATCTTCCCCACCACCGATGTCAAGCTAACTGGTCTATAATTCCCTGTTTTCTCTCTCCCGCCTTTCTTAAAAAGTGGGATAACATTAGCTACCCTCCAACCCACAGGAACTGATCCTGAGTCTATAGAACATTGGAAAAGTATCACCAATGCATCCACGATTTTTAGAGCCACTTCCTTAAGTTCCTTTTCAACATGAAGGCAACTCCCCGGCAACCACCCACGAACATGTGGCGACCGCATAGTCTCCCGTAAAAACATAGAAACATAGAAAATAGGTGCAGGAGGAGGCCATTCACACCTTCGAGCCAGCACCGCCATTCATTGTGATCATGGCTGATCGTCCCCTATCAATAACCCGTTCCTGCCTTCTCCCCATATCCCTTGACTCCATTAGCCCCTAGAGCTCTATCTAACTCTCTCTTAAATCCATCCAGTGACTTGGCGTCCACTGCCCTCTGTGGCAGGGAATTCCATAAATTCACAACTCTCTGGGTGAAAACATTTTTTCTCACCTCAGTCGTAAATGACCTTGTGGCGTCAGCTGATACACAGACCACTTATGGTCGAACCCTCGTCAGTAGCTATGAGGGCTGGCTCGTGACGTCATGGCGTAGGGGGAGTGTCCTGCTATTTAAGCTTATCTCACCTTGAGATCATGGGAGTCAACAGGTAGCTGAGCTCGAGACAACACCCTCACTCGGCTACAGCAGCAACGACAATTACGTTAGCGGACCAAACTAACATGTAACACCTGAATAAAACTACTGTTTGGACCTTCCTGACATCTGGCCTTTTCCTGACCACGTTTGGCGCCACTACAACCTCCCCTTTATTCTAAGACCGTGGCCCCTGGTTCTGGACTCGCCCAACATTGGAAACAATTTTCCTGCATCTAGCTTGTCCAGTCCTTTTATAATGTTATATGTTTTTATAAGATCCCCCTCATCCTTCTAAACTCCAGTGAATACAAGCCGAGTCTTTTCAATCGTTCTTCATATGACAGTCCCGCCATCCCAGGGATCAATCTCGTGAACCTACGCTGCACTGCCTCAATCACAAGGATGTCCTTCCTCAAATTAGGAGACCAAAACTGTACACAATACTCCAGATGTGGTCTCACCAGAGCCCTATACAACTGCAGAAGAACCTCTTTACTCCTATACTGAAATCCTCTTGTTATGAAGGCCAACATTCCATTAGCTTTCTTCACTGCCTGCTGTACTTGCACGCCAACTTTCAGTGACCGGTGTACAAGGACGCCCAGGTCTCGCTGCACCTCCCCCTTACCTAACCTAACCCCATTGAGATAACAATCTGCCCCCTTGTTTTTGCCGCCAAAGTGGATAACCTCACATTGATCTATTTTATACTGCATCTGCCATGCATCTGCCCACTCACTCAACCTGTCCAGGTCACCCTGCAACCTCTCAACATCCTCTTCACAGATCACACTGCCACCCAGCTTTGTGTCATCCACAAACTTGCTAGTGTTGCTCCTAATTCCCTCTTCCAAATCATTAATATATATGGTAAACAATTGCGGCCCCAACACCGAGCCTTGCGGCACTCCACTTACCACTGCCTGCCATTCTGAAAAGGACCCGTTCACTCCTACTCTTTGCTTCCGGTCTGCCAACCAATTTTCTATCCATGTCAACACCCTACCCCCAATATCATGTGCTCTAATTTTAGTCACCGGTCTCCCTTGCGGGACCTTATCAAAGGGTTTCTGAAAGTCTAGATACACTACATCCACTGGCACCCCTTCAGACATTTTATTTGTCACATCCTCAAAAAATTCCAGTAGATTAGTCAAGCATGATTTCCCTTTCATAAATCCATGTTGACTTGGACTAATCCTTTTACTGCTATCCAAATGCCCCATTATTACCTCTTTAATAATTGACTCCAGCATCTTTCCCACCACCGAAGTCAGGCTAACTGGTTTGTAATTCCCCGTTTTCTCTCTCGCTCCTTTCTTGAAAAGTGGGATAACATTAGCTATCCTCCAATCCACAGGAACTGATCCTGAATCTATTGAACATTGGAAAATGATCACCAATGCGTCCACTATTTCTAGAGCCACCTCCCTGAGGACCCTGGGATGCAGACCATCAAGTCCAGGGGATTTATCATCCTTCAGTCCCATTAGCCTACCCAATACTATTTCTCGCCTTATGAAAATTTCTTTCAGTTCCTCTACCCCCTTAGATCCTCTGTCCTCCAGTACATCTGGGAAATTGTTTGTGTCTTCCTTAGTGAAGACAGATCCGAAGTACCTATTCAACTCTTCTGCCATTTCTTTGTTGCCCATAATAATTTCACCCGTGTCTGCCTTCAAGGGATCCATATTTAACTTTGCTACTCTTTTTCCCTCAACATATCTAAAGAAGCTTTTACTGTCCTTCTTTATGTTCCTGGCCAGCTTCCCTTTGTACTTCATCTTTTCAGCCCGTATTGCCCGTTTTGTTTCCTTCTGTTGTCCTATGAAAGTTTTCCAATCCTCTGGCTTCCGGCTATTCTTTGCTGTGTTATACATCTTTTCTTTTAGTTTTATTCTATCCCTAACTTATCTTGTCAGCCACAGTTGCCTCCAACTCCCCTTAGAATCTTTCCTCCTTTTTGGAATGAAATGAACCTGCGTCTTCCGGATTATGCCCAGAAATTCCTGCCATTGCTGTTCCACCGTCATTCCTGCTAGGATCCCTTTCCAGCCTACCTTGGCCAGCTCCCCTCTCATGCCTTCATAGTCCCCTTTGTTCAACTGCATCACTGACACTTCCGATTTAACCTTCTCCTTCTCAAATTGAAGATTAAAACTAGTCATATTATGATCACTACCTCCAAGCGGTTCCTTTACCTCGAGTTCTCATCAAATCTGGTTCATTGGACAACACTAAATCCAGAATTGCCTTTTCTCTGGTCGGCTCCATTACAAGCTGCTCTAAGAATCCATCTCGGAGGCATTCTACAAACTCTCTTTCTTGGGGTCCTGAACCAACTTGATTTTCCCAGTCTACCTGCATATTGAAATCCCCCATCACCATAGTGGCATTACCTTTGTTACATGCCAGTTTTAACTCCTGCTGCAACTTACACCCTACATCCGGGTTATTATTTGGTGGTCTGTAGATAACACCAATTAGCCTTTACAATTCCTCAACTCAATCCACAGTGACTCTACCTCATCAGTCCCTATGTCTTCCCTCGCAAGGGACTGAATTCCATCCCTCACCAGCAGAGCTACCCCCCCTCCTCTGCCCACCTGCCTGTCCTTTCTATAGGAGGTATAACCCTGAATATTAATTCCCAGGCCCGATCCTCCTGCAGCCACGTCTCAGTAATCCCCACAATGTCATATCTACCAACCTCTAACTGAGCCTCAAGCTCATCTACTTTACTGTAGTCACCTAAAAAGTCGCCTAAGTGGGACAGGCCCATAAGAATTTTTTTTCCCTAGACTGCTTTGGTTTAGGAAAATGAGTTAAAGGTTTAGGCAGAATCTGAGCAAGATATTGTTCAACCAGAGAGTGGTTGCAATCTTTGAATGCAATGCCGGAGAGGGTGGTGGTAATAATCACAGAGCTGTGCACTGTGGATGGCTCAATTGTAATCACGTACAGTCTTTCCGCTGACTGGATAGTACGCAACAAAAAGCTTGTCACTGTGCCTCGGTACATGTGACAATAATCTTAACTAATCTAAACACTGTATTTCTTTTGGATTACAATAGTTTTTGATGAACGTGATACCACAAAGTATTATTACAAAAAGAAACGATGGGTCTAAAATGCTTGCTTCTGTTTACATTGGTCCCTGTTCTTTTTACTGCTTTCTATTCATTTCAAGCAGAGGTTAACACTGTCAGGTCAATGTGTGAAATTGTAGCTCCTTATAGTTTTTGACATCCCACATATTGGCATGGCATTTCTTTTTGAAGAAGGTCCATTCTTCACAGATCATATGTCACAAGGCACTAAAAGTGTCAGAATCCCACAGCAGGCTTGTAGTAGCTTGTTACTTTCCCCAGTGCATTAAAAAAACCTGGCTGACCCACTCGAATCTAATGAAGGCCAGACAACAGCCAAATACCACTAACTCCAGCTGTGAGAATTGACCCTTAAAAAATCATTCAATTTTTTTAGGATGAGATTAAGATGCATACTTGGTCTCATTACTCAGAGATGCTTCAGTTGCATCAAAAACCTTGTGCGTTAAGATTGCTGTTATTAAATATGAGCACTCCTGGATTTCCATTCCCAGCAGTCAGTGTCAATAGAAAGATGTACAAAATGCACTCAGTTCATAAATTGGAGAAATTAGCACTATGTGGGTTGCCAGCTTTGAATGATTCATCCCTCAAACTAATCATGAAACTGTATAAATGATAAGTGTGGAGAAGTTTATTGGTCTGAACTTCCTGTTCCTTCAGGTACAAGAAGGCACATAATATTTGCCTATGACTTACAAACAGATACAAATTTACAGTTTTTAATCCAAAATCTTAATTAAATAAACATAATTTCTAAAATATGAATATGTTTCTTGAATATTAAAAACTTTGAATTTCAGCTATTAAAAATCCTATACTTGTCATAAAATATTATCACAGATGTTAGGAGTCTGTGAACACCTTTCATGAGAAACAGTGGTCATTATTATTTAAGGATTTAAAGTACAGGTTGTGAAGTTTCTATAACAATCAAACTGCATGGAAACCTAACTGCTGAATGGTGAGTTCTTTGCCCTGTGCTTTCGATTCTGCATGTAATTTGCAGTTGTGTGCAAAATTGCTCACATAATATATATTGCTCTTGATGACAGAACACATTTGTGTACTTACCTTAAGGAACTATTGCAATGATATTTTTGCACATTATAGCTTATTACATAATTTCAACTACCGTGTTTAATTGTGTGGTTAGATCATGCATCACTCAACTTATCAATTCAGCTAAACTGATGTTGCATGCTTGGAAAAGAGGCATACAATAATCTTTTGGAGCATAGCGAAATTAAGGAATGACAACATGAATGAAACATTTGAGACCTAACTAGTTAAACATTCCTCATTTCTGGGAAATGGGGATTGTGTATGAAATTAGCAAAAATATTTCAGAGATTCATTCAAAAAGCTATCATTCACTGTTTTAATAAAGGATACCTTAAATATGTTGGAACATTCTTTAAAAGATTTACATATGAATACTTTAATTATTTCAGATTTAACTAGCTTTAACCAACTGAAAGTATTCATTATTTCTGTAAAGATGCTTTTTTTAAGGGACAATCAAGAGACACCTTGTTCATAATCATCGGTCGCCTATTATGCAATAAAATCAGATATTACAGCATTGACATTGCATTTTTCTGATTACAATTTCTCAATCGATCACATGCAATCTCTTTTTAAGGTACCTGGGGTTACTGAAGTGGGGAGGTTAATTCTGGACAATAAACTAGAGCTACACCATTAGAAATGTGAGCAAGTAATCTTTGAAATTAACAAATATTTTACATCAAATGGCAACAGCGTTTAATGTTAAGTTATGCAAGTTATTTATCACAACAATAAAAATAAAATAAGACTAGTATTTTATTCCAAAATATAAATATAAATATTGCATGAATCTATCTATTTTAGTGATCTGAGAAACGACTACTGGAGTTTTCAACAAATCTTTATTCACAAGTTTGATTGCCAGTATGCAGGTTCTTCAGACACGTCTGCCCACAATGGTGGTCAGCGCTGAACTAACGCGCGCAAGTGAAAACCGCGCGAAAACAAGCGGCCCCTCCCAGTCACGTGACTGCGGCTTCCGAACGACAGGTTCGATCTCTGTTCGATCCTAACTGCGGGACTGTCATATGCTGAGAGAATGGAGCAGCTGGGCTTGTACACTGGAGTTTAGAAGGATGAGGGGGATCTTATTGAAACATATAAGATTGTTAAGGGTTTGGACACGCTAGAGGCGGGAAACATGTTCCCGATGTTGGGGGAGTCCAGAACCAGGGGCCACAGTTTAAGAATAAGGAGTAACCATTTAGAACGGAGACGAGAAAACACTTTTTCTCACAGAGAGTGGTGAGTCTGTGGAATTCTCTGCTTCAGAAGGCGGTGGAGGCAGGTTCTCGGGATGCTTTCAAGAGAGAACTAGATAGGGCTCTTAAAAATAGCGGAGTCAGGGGATATGGGGAGAAGGCAGGAACAGGGTACTTACTGATTCGGGATAATCAGCCATGATCACATTGAATGGCGGTGCTGGCTCGAAGGGCCAAATGGCCTACTCCTGCACCTATTGTCTTTTGTCTATTGTCTATTGTGGGTTCTGTCTGGACAGAGTTTGTACATTCTCCACGTGACCACGCGTGCTTTCTCTGGGTGCTCTGGTTTCCTCCCACATTCCGAAGATGTGCAAGTTTGTACGTTGATTGTCTTCTGTAAATTGTCCCGAGGGTGTAGGATAGAACTAGTGTATGAGTGATAGTTGGTCAGCACAGTCTCCATGGGCTGAAGAGTATTGTTTCCACGCTATCTATCCATTCCTTTGAGGAATTTTATTTTTGTTGAAGTAATATCTTCACTCTCATCAATGTTGTTGATGGCAACATTCAATTATATTATGTGTATATAGAAACATAGAAACATAGAAAATATGTGCAGGAGGAGGCCATTCGGCCCTTTGAGCCAGCACCGCCATTCATTGTGATTATGGCTGATCGTCCCCAATCAATAACCCGTGCCTGCCTTCTCCCCATATTTCTTGATTCCACTAGCCCCTAGAACTCTATCTAACTCTCTCTTAAATCCATCCAGTGACTTGGCCTCCACTGCCCTCTGTGGCAGGGAATTCCACAAATTCACAACTCTCTGGGTGAAAAAGTATTTCACCCACAACTCTCTGGGTGAAAAAGTCTTAAATGGCCTCCCCTTTATTCTAAGACTGTGGCCCCTGTTTCTGGACTCGCCCAACATTGGGAAAAAATTTCCTGCATCTAGCTTGTCCAGTCCTTTTTTAATTTTATATGTTTCTATAAGATCCCCCTCATCCTTCTAAACTCCAGTGAATACAAGCCTAGTCTCTTCATTCTTTCCTCATATGACAGTCCCGCCATCCCAGGTATCAATCTTGTGAACCTACGCTGCACTGCCTCAATCACAAGGATGTCCTTCCTCAAATTAGGAGACCAAAACTGTACACAATACTCCAGATGTGGTCTCACCAGAACCCTATACAACTGCAGAAGAACCTCTTTACTCCTATACTGAAATCCTCTTGTTGTGAAGGCCAACATTCCATTAGCTTTCTTCACTGCCTGCTGTACCTGCACGCCAACTTTCAGTGACTGGTGTACAGGGATGCCTAAGTCTCGCTGCACCTCCCCCTTACCTAACCTAACCCCATTGAGATAATAATCTGCCCCCTTGTTTTTGCCGCCAAAGTGGATAACCTCACATTTATCTATATTATACTGCATCTGCCATGCATCCGCCCACTCACTCAGCCTCTCCAGATCACCCTGCAACCTCCTAACATCCTCTTCACAGTTCACACTGCCACCCAGCTTTGTGTCATCCACAAACTTGCTAGTGTTGCTCCTAATTCCCTCTTCTAAATCATTGATATATATGGTAAACAGTTGTGGCCCCAACACCGAGCCTTGCGGCACTCCACTCGCCACTGCCTGCCATTCTGAAAAGGACCCATTCACTCCTTCTCTTTGCATCCTGTCTGTCTACCAATTTTCTATCCATGTCAACACCCTATCCCCAATACCATGAGCTCTAATTTTAGTCACCAGTCTCCCGTGCGGGACCTTATCAAAGGCTTTCTGAATGACTAGATACACTACATCCACTGGCACTCCTTCATCCATTTTACTTATCACATCCTCAAAAAATTCCAGAAGATTAGTCAAGCATGATTTCCCTTTCATAAATCCATGTTGACTTGGACTAATCCTTTTACTGCTATCCAAATGCCCCATTATTACCTCTTTAATAATTGACTCCAGCATCTTTCCCACCACTGAAGTCAGGCTAACTGGTCTGTAATTCCCCGTTTTCTCTCTCGCTCCCTTCTTGAAAAGTGGGATAACATTAGCTATCCTCCAATCCACATATATCACTGTAAGAGTGAGTTAAGATCAGTGTTGTGTCATAAATCAGACAACAGTGCCTTCCTTTTCACCCACAGGAACTAGAAATGATCAGCAAGATATAATTGCCATTTATATGAGATATTTCACATTTGCAGGTAATATTACTGCTAATGCTTTTGACTTTTGAAATGTTAAAAAAAAATGCCATGTTATGTGGTAACCTGGATGCCCACAAGATCCAAAAGACCGCATGGTTATTGTAGATAACATGCTTTTGATAACACTGAGGGTTAAGTGCCTCTTTAGATGCTTGCATTTCATATAATATCATAGGATGTTTTCAGGTAGACTAAAGATGCTGGAGAAACTCAGCGGGTGAGGCAGAATCTATGGAGAGAAGGAATAGGTGATGTTTCAGGTCGAGACCCTTCTTCAGACTGATGTCGGGTGGGGGGGGGGTCGGGAAAGAGAAAGGAAGTAAGCGGAGACAGTAGGACTTGTGGGAGAATTGGGAAGGGGGAGGGGAAGGAGGGAGAAAGCAAGGGCTACACCCGCTGAGTTTCTCCAGCATTTTATGTCTACCTTCTATTGTTCCAGCATCTGCAGTTCTTTCTTAAACATAGGATGTTTTCAGTCTGTTTGAGTAAGTCGACAAGGGGACTGGTTAATATTTTACCTGAAAGACAGACCTCCAATATTTCTTTGAAATGCAACAAAAAAACTGATGATGTTACAAATCTGAAATAGAAACTGTAAAAGATGGAAATGCTCAGCAGGAGAGAGTTGTCAACATCTGCGGAGAGAGGCATAAAGTTACCATTTTAGGCTAATGACCCTTCATAACCTCACCTTGTGTGCTTACATTGGAGTGGAACGGTAATATCAATCATTTCCTAGTACATCACTACTTTAACCACAGACTTTTTAGATATGTCATGAGTGCATACGTGCTGTGGTCCAATTATGTTATTAGGATTAAAATACTAATGGAAAATTACACATTGGCAAACCTACATGTAAAAGCTAGGACCACTGACAGAAGCATTCAGGTAAAGGCTTTATTCAGGTTCTTCCTCCTCAGAAAGAGCCAGAGGAGCAAGAATTTAGTATTGCACTGGCAGGCTACAAGGCTGCAGAGACTAGCTTTACGTTGCAACTTGATATTGCCCAACCTGCTGAATGTGCCTTTCCACCTATTGGTTTCCCCTACTTGTATGCATCACTTGATTCTTGCACTTCATTGTCATATTGTGGCCACAACCTTTTACAGAGTGAAAGAGCTTTCTTATTAGAAAATAATGCTGTCCGTTGGCGCCCTGAAGATATGCGTGTCCATCTGAATCTATGATACCTGTTTGCAAGTCTCACGTAGCTTTTGAATGCATTTCACTTGGATCAATAGATTCAATAATTAGAAAATGCTTTGCAATAATGACGTGCCACCTTCATTTATTTTTAGTGGGTCAGAGTATAATTGATAACATTTTACTTCCTTCCTCCTGTTGATCCTGTGATAATTCTGCACTTTGCCTTAGGCTGCCTTGAGACTGGCTCAATGAATCAACATCTGCAAGAATAGTTCACCTGTCCAGAAACTCTGCATCCTTTCCTTAATAATTTTGCATGAGGTTGGATTTTAAAAGTGAGCTCTTGAAAATCATCCTATCTGTGAAAATGATGGATAAGGCATCGTGCCATAAATTTGAATGAGTGATATTCTGCCGAGTAGTAAGTACTGGAGAAATAAACCACAAGAGTGCATAGTTAGATTGAAAGAAAAGAGTGCATAGTTAAGTGATTCTAATTGCTATTCTTGATAAATGATAAGAAATAATTAGCAATAAGTAACATACATGACTAATTACAAATGTAGTCTTAGCTCAAGATAGAGAACATCTTGATCTGAACTTTGCTGAATGACAGTGTCTTCTCTCCTTTGAAAACTATTTTTTAATTAAACATCTAAAAAGAGTCAAATTGTGTTATTCTGTGTTTGGTCCATTGTCAATGAAGTGACATACTATTCAAGACAAAAAGACCAATTCATGACCTTTGCCATGTCAGATCACTTCATCTGGTTTCCATCAGGAGCAACATAATTAAATGTTTCAATCTTGTTTTTGACCGCCTTGGTAATGGGTCTCTGATGTTGTGTGGAAAATATGTCTTGTTGACAAACTCACACTGAAAAAACGTAGAGTTTAATTGTACTTGAAAGGCACCCATTTTATCTGCTTCAAATAAAATTTAAATTTAACAATGTGAGAAGAACAATCAAAAGTTTTAATCTTGATAAACATCTGAATCCTACTTTTTGTAGTCACCAAATCTGCATGAACAGAGGGGACCTGATGGCTCAGCATATTGTGGCCTAACAACTCAACCCCACAACATTGGATCTTTATTTACGAGAAGACAGAAATCGCTTGAATATACAATTTAAGAAAAAGATACAAAAATGCTAATGTAACGTTCAGTTCATTTAGCTTCTGATTTCAGCAATGTTGATACAAGTTGATAATTAGTAGAAGCGGAAGCCAAGTATGTCTCTAAGGTGAGAGAGATTTAGAAAGTAAAATGGAAAATGCTGGAAGCACGCAATAGGTCAGCCAGAATCTGCGGAAAGGGGAACTGTTAAAGTTTCAGGTCCAGAATTTGGAAAGAGAGAAAAAAAACTAATGGGGTGGTGTGGAGTTGGGAGGGGGGAGGGGAAAGGGTTGGATGGAACAAAAAGAATGGATCAAATAGGATGAGTTAGCAGTGAGGTACAGTGTAAATCCAGTGTAATGTGTTGGTAATTGTTTAGCTATGAGACATGACCAGAGGGCAGACAATACCAAAAAAGAGAACTACTGAGGCAAATCGACCAGTTCAAACACAAACAGAAGAGTGTGTTATATAGCATTGGGGAACTCATTGATGAGTCCCACAGACTGTAATGTGCCTAGATAGAAGATGAGGTATTGTTCCTTGTGCTTGCGTTGTGCAGAGAATACAGGCTGAAATGTCACCATGGCAGTGGGATGGAATGATTAAATGTGGCCAGGAATTAAATATCCATAACATGTAGCCAGTTCTTTCAGGTTACCATTAGCAGGAGCTTAGAATATCCTGTCTTTATCATGGACCTATACAGCATGATTGCAGGACCTCATGAGAAGGGAGGAAAAATCATGAAAGGATTTTACTCGTTCTAAATTTCTATTGATGGAGCATGTTCATAAACAAACTAACAAATGTCTAGAAATGATTCCATTGTAAATGCCAAGGTCATTTTACTAAACAGAGAGGCAATGAAATGTAAATATTTTGAAAATGCCAAATGAAAGAGAACAATTGGTTGTAAGTTATTCAAAACAATTGGATTCAATTCAACCACGGGCGTTATGAAATAACATTGTGCCAATGTGGATATTTTCCAAAGGATCTATAGCAATAGAGCAGCACTAGGTGGCTGCTCTGTATCCAAGTTGCATGTCAGAGGTTACCAGAAATAGACAGGCTGTTACACTACAAAGGAATTAATAGTGCAGCAATCCAAGATAAATATGCAATTTTTTGTGTGCAGCAACCACCATAATGTTGGCAGCTGGAACTGCAAGACTGTGAAGCACAGGAGAAGTTGCTCTGAGCAAATTTGCCCTAATAGATGAATTGAAATGTCATGACATCAGTAAATATGGAATGGAATACTTTATTGTCACATGTGACAAGGCACAGTGAAATACTTTGCTTGCATACCCAAGGTATGCATATAGCGGCCACCTAAGACGCAGACAAAGTTACAAAGTACGCAGGCTCCTCCTTTGTTCTTCCCCCGCCCCTGCCCCACAGCGGACCCCACGCCGGATCCTCCATTGTCCATTGTTCTCCCCCCCCCCCATAAATTATGCAGCTCATTTTATGATTTCTGTTGATGTGTCTAGTTGAGAATTCCCACAAAGACATTGGACATAAACATACTTGGCTGTGGGCAGTGACTCTGCAGCAAATGGCCAGGAAAGTTGTCCTTGTGGGTCAAATCATCTCTGACTTGTATGCCACTATAAAATGCACAAAGTATAAATGAACACATTTGAGCCCTTGCTCCATTGCGGGAACCATCACTGAATCAATGCGCAGAGCACCAGGCATTTGATATACTTTCTACTGGATCAATTGGTTTGTGCTCTCACATTCATTAACTGGGGTTACCTAGATTGAATAAAAATGTAAATTGGTTGTTTATATCTTTTCAGTTTACTTTATAATTTGAATCAGTTTGTAGTATTTTACAGAGACAGAAGGGACTGCAAATACTGGAATTTTGATGCAAAGCACAAAGTGCTTTGTGAAGTCTAACAACGGAAGGACCCACACTGTGAATGCTAGGGCTCTGGGGAGTGTTGTAGAATCTAGGAGCGCAGGTACATAGTTCCTTGAAAGTGGCGTCACAGAAAAATGCTTTCAGTACATTGGCCTACAGAGTATCGAGTATAGAAGTTTGGCAGTCATGATGCAATTATATAAGACATTGGTGAGGCCGTATTTAGTGTACTGTGTTCAGTTTTGGGCATCGTGTTATAGGAAAGATGTTGTCAAGCTGGAGACATTGCAGAGAAGATTTATAAGGAGGACAGGACTCGAGAGCCTGAGCTACAGGGAGAGGTTGAGTAGGCTGATGAGTTTGAATAGGCTAGGACTCTATTCCTTGGAGCGCAGGAGGATGAGGGGGTTTTATACAGGTGTACAAAATCATGAGAGGAATAGATCAGGTAAATGCAGAGAATCTAATGCCCAGAGTAGGGGAATCGAGAACCATAGGACATTGGTTTCAGGTGAGGGAGGAAAGATTTAATCGGAACCTGAGAGGTAACTTTTTTACACAAAGGGTGGTGGGTGTATGGAATAAGCTGCCAGAAGAGGTTGTTGAAGCAGGTACTATCGCAATGTTTAAGAAACATTTAGACAGGTATGTGGATAGGATAGGTTTAGAGGGATATGGCCCAAACGCAGGCAGGTGAGACTAGTGTACATGGAACATGTTATAGACAATAGACAATAGACAATAGGTGCAGGAGTAGGCCATTCGGCCCTTCGAGCCAGCACCGCCATTCAATGTGATCATGGCTGATCATCCCCAATCAGTACCCCGTTCCTGCCTTCTCCCCATATCCCCTGACTCCGCTATTTTTAAGAGCTCTATCTAGCTCTCTCTTGAAAGCATCCAGAGAACCGGCCTCCATCACGCTCTGAGGCAGAGAATTCCACACTCACCACTCTCTGTGAGAAAATGTGTTTCCTCGTCTCCGTTCTAAATGGCTTACTCTTTATTCTTAAACTGTGGCCCCTGGTTCTGGACTCCCCCAACATCGGGAACATGTTTCCTGCCTCTAGCGTGTCCAAACCCTTAACAATCTCATATGTTTCCATGAGCTCCCCTCTCATCCTTCTAAACTCCAGAGTGTACAAGCCCAGCTGCTCCATTCTCTCAGCATATGACAGTCCCGCCATCCCGGGAATTAACCTTGTAAACCTACGCTGCACTCCCTCAATAGCAAGAATGTCCATCCTCAAATTAGGGGACCAAAACTGCACACAATAATCCAGGTGTGGTCTCTCTAGGCCTCTGTACAACTGCAGAAGGACCACTTTGCTCCTATTTTCGATTCCTCTTGTTATAAAGGCCAACATGCCATTCGTTTTCTTCACTGCCTGCTGTACCTGCATGCTTACTTTCATAGACTGATATACAAGGACCCCCCAGATCCCGTTGTACTTCCCATTTCCCAACTTGACGCTATTTAGATAGTAATCTGCCTTCCTGTTTTTGCTACCAAAGTGGATAACCTCGCATTTATCCGCATTAAACTTCATCTGTCATGCATCTGCCCATTCCCCCAACCTGTCCAATTCACCCCGCATTCTCATAGCATCCTCCTCACAGTTCACATTGCCACCCAGCTTTGTGTTATCTGCAAATTTGCTAATGTTACTTTGAGTCCCTTCATCCAAATCATTGATTTATATTGTAAATAGCTGCGGTCCCAGCATTGAGCCTTGCGGTACCCCACTAGTCACTGTCTGCCATTCTGAAAGGGACCCGTTAATCCCTACTCTTTGTTTCCTGTCTGCCAACCACTTCTCTATCCATGTCAGCACTCTACCCCCAATACCATGTGCCCTAATTTTGCCCACTAATCTCCCATGTGGGACCTTATCAAATGCTTTCTGAAAGTCCAGGTACACTACATCCACTGGCTCTCCCTTGTCCATTTTCCTAGTTACATCTTCAAAAAATTCCAGAAGATTAGTCAAGCATGATTTCCCCTTCGTAAATCCATGCTGACTCGGACCGATCCCGTTACTGCTATCCAAATGTTCGGCTATCTCATCTTTTATAATTGACTCCAGCATCTTCCCCACCACCGATGTCAGGCTAACTGGTCTATAATTCCCTGTTTTCTCTCTCCCGCCTTTCTTAAAAAGTGGGATAACATTAGCTACCCTCCAATCCACAGGAAATGATCCTGAGTCTATAGAACATTGGAAAATAATCACCAATGCATCCACGATTTCTAGAGCCACTTCCTTAAGTACCCTGGGATACAGACCATCAGGCCCTGGGGATTTATCAGCCTTCAGTGCCATCAGTCTATCCAACACCATTTCCTGCCTAATGTGGATTTCCTTCAGTTCCTCCATCATCCCAGATCCTCTGGCCACTACTATATCAGGAAGATTGTGTCCTCCTTAGTGAAGACAGATCCAAAGTACCTGTTCAGCTCATCTGCCATTTCCCCATAATAAATTCACCTTTTTCAGTCTTCAAGGGTCCAACTTTGGTCTTAACTAATTTGTTCCTCTTCACATACTTAAAGAAGCTTTTACTATCCTGCTTTATATTCTTATATGTTGGTCAATGTGGGCAAGTTGAACCAAAGGGCCTGTTTCCATGCTGTATGACTGTGACTCTTTGACAGTTCACAATATACTGCATTAATCCAAACTGCTATTCATGTGGTTTGTTAACATCAACCATCAAATTACAACAGTGTCAGCTGTATCCACGATGCACTTGAGTCCCCAGTGCAATGTTTGTTTTCCAGGGGCACATGGACACGAATATAGGCTCGAAAGAGGATCAGGCAGTCAATTCGGGCAGATCCCTCGACTGGATCCTTGAATGGCCATCTTGGCTGGGGACCATTTTTCCAGATTGTCTATCTATTTCTCTCTACAGATGCAGCCTGACCTGTAATGTTCCTCCAGCAGTTTGCTTTTCGCTTATAGTTTTTTACAGTATTTGTTGGTAAAATAGTATCTTTTTAATTTATCAAATACATTTCAAAATAATAAAAAAAAACCTTGTCATCAGCATGTTGTCAAAAGGCCATGAGGACAGTCCAGGAACTGGGCCTTATGATTTTCTACCCCTGCTCAAGGCAGAATGTTTTGCACATTAGCTGCATCATGCATGGTAGCTCGGACAATTTAAGACTACCAGATAGGCTGTGTGCAGTTCTTCTGCCGCTCCTCTGCTAGGTTCTTCTCGTGGATGATCATACATTACCCCTTCGTCTCCTGCTCCTCGTCACTGTAGAGGCCCAGCAGGATCACAACATCCATTAAATGTAGCAAAGAATGAGAATACTGAAATACTTATTTGAAAAGAGAGTAGTGCATGATCAGCAGAAAGTGTATTGGTGTAATGGATATAATGTTAGATACTGCTTAGCCTTAGTGTTGCACAGTTACTCAATCTTTTAGACAATAGACAATAGACAATAGGTGCAGGAGTAGGCCATTCGGCCCTTCGAGCCAGCACCGCCATTCAATGTGATCATGGCTGATCATCCCCAATCAGTACCCCGTTCCTGCCTTCTCCCCATATCCTCTGACTCTGCTATCTTTAAGAGCCCTATCTAGCACTCTCTTGAAAGTATCCAGAGAACCGGCCTCCACCGCCCTTTGAGGCAGAGAATTCCACCGACTCACAACTCTCTGTGACAAAAAGTGTTTCCTCGTCTCCATTCTAAATGGCTTACCCCTTATTTTAAACTGTGGGCCCTGATTCTGGACTCCCCCAACATCGGGAACATGTTTCCTGCCTCTAGCGTGTCCAAACCCTTAATAATCTTATATGTTTCAATAAGATACCCTCTCATCCTTCTAAACACCAGAGTATACAAGCCCAGCCACTCCATTCTCTCAGCATATAACAGTCCTGCCATCTCGGGAATTAACCTTGTAAACCTACACTGCACTCCCTCAATAGCAAGAATGTCCTTCCTCAAATTAGGGGACCAAATCTGCACACAATACTCCAGGTGTGGTCTCGTATAGGGCCCTGCACAACTGCAGAAGGACCTCTTTGCTCCTATACTCAACTCCTCATGTTATAAAGGCCAACATGCCATTTGCTTTCTTCGCTGCCTGCTGTACCTGCATGCTTACTTTCATTGACTGATGAACAAGGACCTCCAGATCCCGTTATACTTCCCCTTTTCCCAACTTTGCCATATGATTCTATATTTTACAAGGAGTTCTTTAGATTGCATTCCAAAAATACATTAATTGCTTGACTATATCACACCGAAGTATCCCACGGCTTAGTGGCTGATTCATTTACAAATGATGAATTAGTCTATTTACGTGAAATTCTTCAACGTGACAGATTCAATGATTTTTTTCCCTATAGGCACAAGTTATTTGCAAGACCATCTATTGCTGGAGGCTCCTTCCAACCATATTGGCAGAACAAAATTTGATGTTAGCAAATAGCTGGCTAGTAAGTTACAGCAACTATGATAGTCAGGTACTTATAGAAACGTACAAAATTCTTATGGGGTTGGACAGGCTAGATGCAGGAAGATTGTTCCCGATGTTGGGGAAGTCCAGGACAAGGGGTCACAGCTTAAGGATAAGGGGGAAATCCTTTAAGACCGAGATGAGGAAAAACTTTTTTCACACAGAGAGTGGTGAATCTCTGGAACTCTCTGCCACAGAGGGTAGTTGAGGCCAGTTCATTGGCTATATTTAAGAGGGAGTTAGATGTGGCCCTTGTGGCTAAGGGGATCAGGGGGTATGGAGAGAAGGCAGGTACGGGATACCGAGTTGGATGATCAGCCATGATCATATTGAATGGCGGTGCAGGCTCGAAGGGCCGAATGGCCTACTCCTGCACCCATTTTCTATGTATCTATGTATCTATGTACTTTGGATCACTTCTTAAGATCACTAAGTACTTTAGTAATTATTCTTCCAATTTAAAGTCCCCAGTTGAGCCTTAAGGTGTTAAATAACCCATCAGCCCAAACATTTATTGCTGACAAGCCAGCATTTGTACAAGCAAATATGTAGCATGGGCAGCGACACAACCAAAATTATTTCTGTTTATTCGATTTCCATGGTTATTCTATCCACAAAGCCAATTTAAATAGTTTTAAGACAAGAGATCTGTGAACAAAAAATTAGCAGTACCATTTTTAGTTTAGTTTTAAGGGCCGTGGAAATAAATAAGAACAGATGTAAAACAGGCTGCAAACTTACCCAGTTTAAAGCTCTGCACAACATCAAACATTGTTATTGTAATTGTAAATTATATCAGAGTACATAGTGTCTGCATTTGCATAACTATTAAAAATATGATGAGTGTCTCAGTTTTCTTGGTGCCAGTGCCAATCAAGGCGTGCTCTGTGTGGTAGCTGATATACAGTAGTACCACCATGGCTGTCTCTTCCAAAATCTTCTAAATCTACGGCAGTGTAGTGGAACCAATGTTAGTGTTCTTTCCGAGGCCAACATCCTAAGACTTGAGCATGTATTCAAGCACAACCATCCACAGTAGCTGGGCCTCCTTGCCTACATGATTGACAATGTTAAAAATAGTTATTGTCGCTGTAAATGGTACCAGATTACATAGTATTTGCACCATGTAGAAAACTCTGAAAATAAGACAAGAGAGAATTTGATTTGCAGATGCAAAGAAATCTGATGTATTTGCATTTGGTTATTTTACATTTCAACATTTGAAATGATGTGCCTTCACAAAATAATGGAAGTCACGTCTCGACAGGAACCGGAACACCACCATACGTGCAACCCTTGGTATGGAATTAACCATTCTGGACAGAATTACAACAAAAAGACTATGTTACTTCGGCCATATCCAGCGAATGCCACCATCACGCTTTCCCAAACTAGCATTTGAGGCACCTGTCCATGGAAACCGCTCAAGAGGAAGACCACCAAAGAGTGCCACCAAATGTAGTGACTGCCTGAAAGCAGACTGCAGCAAAAAGAACATCACCTCTCTGGTCAGAGCTAGCAGGCTAGCTAAGGACAGAAGAGAGTGGCAGGCTATCATGAAGCAGATAGCACCACTCAACCCCAAGTTGGAGTGAACGCGATAGATAGATAGATAGATAGATAGATAGATAGATAGATATTTTACAAAGTCACACAGGCAATCATTTACTCCATTTTCTTCTCAGATCATACTCAATCCCCAAGGATTGCCTGAGAAGAAAAAGGAATAAGTGCTTAGATAGAACATACAACGTACAATAGCACAGTACAAGAACAGGCCCTTCAGCCCACAAGGTCTGTGCTGCACATGATGCCCAGACTAACTCTTATCTGCCTGCACATAATCCATATCCCTCCATTCCCTGCATATCCATATGCCTATTCAAAAATCTCTTAAATGTCACTCTTGAATCTAGCCCTGGCAACGTGTTCCAGGCACTCACCACCTTTTGTGTTAAAAACCTGTCCTGAACATCACCTTTAAACCCTGTTCCTCTCACCTTAAAGCTATATCCTCTAGTATTTGATATTTCCATTCTGAGAAAAAGGTTCTTACTGTCTAGCCTATCTATGCCTCTCATAATTTTATTTACTTCTTATCAGGTCTCACCACAACCTCCATCATTCCAGAGAAAACAATCCAAGACTGTCCAACTGCTCCCTGTAGCTAATACCCCCTAATCCAGCCATCATTCTGGTACGGCTCCTCCGCACTCTTTCCAAAACCTTTACATCTTTCCCCTAATGGGGCTGTATATTTTGACAGCCTTCCTCACAGTCAGCGACCGCAGCAATCTTGGTATCATCTACAAAATTAGGGGGTTCTGTCCTGTATGGGTATGGCTGCCCAGCCTGCAGCTGTCTGTTTTTTCACCTCTTTTTTTATTTTTAGTGTCAAGTATTTTGTTTTTGGAGCTTTAGTCTTTTTTATGTGGGGGGTGGGGGGGGGGGGGTAGGGGGAAACTGCGTTTCAGGGTCCCTACCTGGTCGGAGAGGCGGCTTTTCTCCAGGCAGCACCTTCGACCCATCCTCGCGGCCTACCATAGGGCCCGGAGCGGTGTTTCCTGAGGGGACCGGCTAGAACCTCGGCTTCGGCGGCGGCACAGCGTTGGAGAGCTATCGCAGAGCGGGTGATGCCTTGCCCGGGTCGCCGCGCTGGAACTGCCGATGACACATTGCGGAGCTGCGGTCTGTGGAGCGGCCAGCTGCGGGCGGCGGCGCTGAACTGTACATCGGGAGCCTGGGATCTCTCGCCGAGATCGCCAGTGGTGGAGCTCCATCCAGCGCGGCCTGCTAACTTCGGAAGCCGCGGTCTCGGGTAAGGAAGCGACCATTCCAGGTTTCCCATGCCGCTGTGCGGATTCTCCCGACGCCGGAGCACCATCATCGGCGAGAAGGGCCTGGAACATCGGGCCTCCATAAAGGCGACTGCGGAGGCATAAATAGGCCCGACTATGGGTGGACAAGGAGATGGGGACTGGACTTTGTGCTTTCACTCATAATGGGAAACATTGTGGGGGGATGTTTTTATGTTTAAATTATTGTTATGTTGTATTCTGTTTAATGTGCTGCAATGGCAATCCGAATTTCACTACACCAATTGGTGTATGTGACTAATAAAGAACGTTTGAACCTTTAAACCTTTGAAAATTACTAACCGACCTTGATGTTTTGTTAGTGAAATGGTGTGCCTCCTTGTACTCTTTGTTACAGAGACTTGAGGTTCTCAATGTCCACAGATGTATCCCTTCTATTTTGAGCCCTCATGGGCCTGGGATTCCCATGAGACAGTGGAGATGTAGTATTTTTTTATGGGGATTTTGTGAAAGTCCACGAAGTACTTGATTTGTGCTCCTGGAAATCTCTTATCCCGATGTAGAGTCTAGTGTCAAACATGTAGGCAGGGTGGCCCAGCCACTGCAGATGGCTATGCATGATTAAATCCTCAATTCTTAGGATGTTGATCTTGGAAAGAACACTGACACTGGTTTCCATACCCTGCTATAGGTTAGAAAGATTTGCAGATACAGCCACAACGGAATTTTTCCAAAGTTCAGAGGCCTGCCAATTTTACGGGTGAGCAGGAATCACTGTGGCTCAGTTGAGTAAGAGCTCCATATCCTGTTTGATGTATTGGCCTAAAAACTCTGCTTTCCTCAGTCTGCCAAAGGCTGTAGACTTTAGACTGTAGAGATGTAGCGCGGAAACAGGAGCTTCAGCCCACTGTCCACGTGGACCCGCGATCACCCCGTACACTATCCTACACGCACTATGGACAATTTTACGACTTACCGCAGCCAATTAACCTACAAAGTTGCACGTCTTTGGAGTGTGGGAGGAAACCGAAGCACCCAGAGCAAACCCACAAGGTCACAGGGAGAACGTACAAACTCCATACAGACAGCACCCGTAGTCAGGATTGAACCCATGTATATGGCACTATAAGGCAGCAACTCTCCATTGTGCCACTGTGCCAACCTTTACTAGTGTACTGAGGCAAAGGTGAATTTCAGCATCAGTATCTGTCCTCAGCGACAGTGAGTCCACATCTGGAAAGTGATCCGTGTTCACCAGAGTCTTGTTATTGATCCTGATTGTTACAGAATGCTGGAGTTACTCAGTGAGTCAGGCAGCATCTCCAGAGAAAAGAAATAGATACTGTTGTGTGGCAGGAATAAAATAATAAAGGGTCGTTGACAATCAAATATTTAGTATAAGCTCCTTCTGTTAATTTGATTCAATGAAGACATCAATAGTCTTGGAAAAAGGACACAAAGTGCTGGAGTAACTCAGCTTGTCAGGCAGCATCTCTGGAGAACATGGAAAGGTGACGTTTTCATCTAAAGAACATCACCTTCCATGTTTTCCAGAAATGCTGCCTGACTGGCAGACTTACTCAGGTACTTGGTGTCTTTTCTTGTAAACCAGCATTTGCAATTCCTGTATCAACAAAAACATGGTGCTCCTTCTTTGAATATGCATATTTGCAAACATTGCGTGGGTACTGTAATGCGATAATGGTTATCATAGCTTTAGAGTGATGAGTGAGAAAGATGAATAGTTTCCAACCAGCCCAGTGAGAAGTTTTTTGATGGTGAGTTGGAGTATTGCAGTGAAGAAGTTTAAGAAGTGCATTTGTCTAATAACACAGGCTTGCTTGACCTCTATCGGAACTCAGCTTGAATCATGGAAGATGTGATGATTAGGATAATGGCTTGCATGATATTGTATAGCACAAGGAGGATGCTCTATAATATCCCATGGGCTATGGGGTCAAAGACTTTTGACTTTTGAGTTAGAAAAGATTTGTGCATTAGAATTCTCCTCTCTATATTTGTCTTGGATTTTTCAACTGAACAAGATCATGCACTTACTGATGGATAGATTCTATAATGCAAGTCTGGGATTACCTCTTTGGCCAAATGGGAGGAAACTTTGTAAAAGGCCTTCACATTGACTTTCCCTATGGCTGACTGCACAGTCAGACATGTCTCCTTTCTTGAAAATGTTCACAGTTATGCCATCTCTGAGATCGTCAGGCATGCCATCCTTATTTCAAATGAGGGTGATGAGACAATGGAATTGTGCCAAGAACACTTCTCTGCCATGTTTTGGTACTTGGATTGGTTGTGGGATGGTCTTTTAAGCCTACTGCTAAGTTGAGCAGCTGCAGAGTGAAGTCAAGGATACTTATGTTAAATACAGAGTAGTAGGTTGAGGAGAGCTTTTAAGTGATCCACCTGGCATGCACTGACTGCCTTTCATCGGTAATAAGTTATATGCTAATCAAAGAAGGTGCAGACTGAAATAAGATTAAATATATTACATGGGCTTTTTATCCCCTAGACTAAACAGTACACTCTGTCCAAGTGTGGTTAAATGCCTACCACACTATTGATGTCTTCATAGACAATTTGTTTACAGTAAACTGCGGCACTCACGAAAGAGGCTAGAGTCACATGAATGTGCAGTGGTTAAACATTCTTAGAAGGTTGGAGAAGAGCCAAATATCATATTTGTCTTCAGACTAAAACAAAAATCTATAATACAAGTGGGAGATGCTGGGAATTTTTCATCAGACCAGTCAACCACTGGATAAAAATAGTTAGTGTAAGGAACTCAAACCAATTATCCATTGAATGGGATTGGACACAACATCAATTTTATAAGATTGCTGGTTTACAGCATGGAAACATCCCCTTCAGCCCACCTAGTCCATACCTGTCCTAATGCACACATGTGCCAAGATAATATTGATGGAAAGGAAGCACGGAAAGAGCTGTGAGCTTTTATGTGGCTCGTTATATTTTTGCAATTGTGAAAAACTCCAAAGGTAATGGGAGTGGCAGATGTTAAATTAGCTTAATACATGACACTCTAAATGTAGTACATATCCCATACAAAGTATATTCCATCATTTTCTCCCCAGCAAAACTAAATTCAAAGTGATGATTATGCATGCATGGTTTTAGTAATGGAATGTCTTTTTTGTAAATAGCGAGTGATACTTGACAGGACTTTTGACTTCCACATTTTCTGAACTTGCACTCTGGTTACAGGGTCCATTTCCTCCACAGCAAGACACCATGGCAGAAATCTAGCCCCAACATAGGCCAACTGAACCTGCATTACTATGAATAATGTCTGACGTATGCCTGCAAATGCACCGAGACTCATAAAATGGACCAAGGTTAGGAAAACATATTGTGAATAGGTAGAAGTCTCACTGGGCTAAAGCTATAGTAACAGAAGAGACTGAGGAAATAATGAAGGTAGACAAAAATGCTGGAGAAACTCAGCGGGCGAGGCAGCTTCTATGGAGCGAAGGAAATAGGCAACGTTTTGGGTCGAGACCTTTTTCAGGAAATAATGAGATCTCTTGCTCCTGGTAGATTGATTTGTTTTTTTTTGTGACAACCTGATTTTTAGCAACATTCATCAATCTTTAACATGTTTAGATACGTGCAGGAAGAATACTTGACAATAACTATTTCTTAAAAAGCTATTTTTAGAACACTGCCAGACTGAAAAAGTTTGTGAAAGATTTTCTGTTCGATAAAAACAAATAGGTATGGATATTTTGGAGAAAGTTTGGAGAAGATAAACAAGTATGATCTCGGACAAGTATGATCTCGAAGAAAAGTTCGGTGAAGATAAAAAAAAGTATGATCTCCGAGAACAGTTTGCGGTCAATCACCAGTTCATGTAATACTAAGTAAAATGTTATCCTCACCTCTATCTACATTAATTTAACATAGAGCATGGACCCGAACAGCACAGCAACAGGTATTTCAGCTCACAATAGCAACCAGAACTGTGCACAGTATTCCAAGCGTGGTCTTATAGAACATATAAAATAGAATAGTACAGCACAGAAACAGGCACTTTGATCCATAATGTCCTTGCTGAACAGGATGCTAAGTTAAATGAATCTTCTCTGTCTGCATATCCTTCTATTCCCATGTGCCTTTCCAAAAGACTCTTAACCGCATTTCATATCTGCCTCTATCATCATCGCCCTTGGCAGTGCATTCCACCACTCTCTGTGTAGTATTAACTCTACTGAAGGTGCTGAAGGTCCTGAGAGATGCTCAAGTCCTGACGCATATGAAGGTAGACAAATCTCCTGGGCCCGATAAAAATATATCTGAGGACACTGTGGGAAGCTAGAGAGGAAAATCCGGGTGTCCTGGCTGAGATTTACGAGTCTGCATTAAATATGGGTAAGCTACCGAAAGATTGAAGGGTGCTAAATGTTGTGCCTCTATTCAAGAAGGGCTGCAGGGAAAAGGCTGGGAACTACAGGCCAGTGAGCCTAACATCAGTGGTCGGAAAGCCACTAGAGAGTATTCTGAGGGATAAGATATACATGCAGTTAGATGGACAAGGGCTGATTAGGGATAGTCAGCATGGTTTTGTATATGGAAGGTCGTGTCTTACGAATCTGTTTGAGGGCAGAGCTATAGACATATACATAGGCAAGGTTCCACATGGTAGGCTGCTCTGGAAGGTTAGATAGCATGGGATCCAAGGAGATATAGCTGAATGGATAGAAAATTAGCTACATGGAAGGATGCAGAGGGTGATGGTGGAAGGTTGTTTTTCAGACTTGCAGATTATATCAAAATGGGTGGTATTGTAGATAGTGAAGATTGTTGTCACAAATTGCAGCAGTATCTTGATCGGTTGGGCAGGTGGGCTGAGGAATGGTTGATGGAATTTAAAACAGAGAAATATGATGTGTACCATTTTGGGAAGTCTAACAAGGGCAGGATCTATATAGTGAATGGTGGGGCTCTGGGGAGTGTTGTAGAGCAGAGAGATCTAGGAGTCCAAGTACATAGTTCAGGTATGTTGGATAGGATAGGTTTAGAGGGATATGGGCCAAATGCAGGCAGGTGGGACCAGTGTAGATGGGGCATGTTGGTTGGCATGGGCAAGTTGGGCTGAAGGGCCTGTTTCCACACTGTATGACTCTATGACTCTACTGAGACAAGAGAGAATTTGCATTTGTATAGCATTTTTTGTAATCTCAGGATGGCCAAAGAACATTACTGTTTTATTAAAATGTGGTGCAGTCAGCAAGTCAATCAATTGAAAGGTTAATAAATATGTCATACTACTATCATGTAATTTTATGTCTCTGATTTATCACTCCGCTTATCTGACTGGGTACAGTATATGGAAAGAGTAGCCAGATGAGGCAGGTAATATAACAATATTTAGAAGACATTTGGACAGGTAATTCGAAAGGAAAAGTTTAGTGGGATATGGACTGAATGCGGGCAGATGGGACCAAAAGGGGCATTCTGGTTGGCATGGGCAAGTTAGGACAAAGGGCCTGTTTCAGTGCTTTATGACTATGATCCTATGAGTTCAAATTCTGCATGGTTGGAACTTGCTTCCAGTTACATCAAAGAAGGTAAGGTTCATTTGTCTTCATTTTCATTTGATAACTCCTAGCTGATCTACAATCCACATATCCTCTCTACCACCTAGTCATGTTTATATTTTTCACAATTCCATCCATCTGCTAGGTCGCCTGCTGCAAAACACTCAAATGTTCCTTTCTCAAATCTAGAATCAATCACTCTTTTGATCAGCCTTTCATCTAGTATACACCTCCAGCTCCACCCACATCACAGAATTACATTCATGAAATCACTGCTCTCCATATTCTAACTTTACTATATCCCACTCCTATTATGCTGCTGATCAGTATGATCTTTGCTGCAGGGTATCAGCTAATTATGAGAAACATGTTCTATTTAGAAGATATCTTATCTCATTATCACAGAGATTCCTATAGCATTTATCCTTAAAGCCATCCACAGGAAAAACAAGTATTGAAGTTGCTTTGAAGAATCAGTTGTATTGAATGTAGCAGCTCACACAAACCCAACATGATTTCATTTCACAAAATCACCTTGTGAAAATAAAGTAGTCCTGTAGAATTTTACCCGCAACAAAAACACAAGTGACTTTAAAGTCAATAACTTTCATTTAGTATGAGAACTTTGTACCCACGGATAAGATGGTTGAGAGAATCAAGTTAATATTTTTATTATTAGGCATTTTTACTTCCTCTATGTAAACATTAACATGAATAACACATTATGTTAAGCAATTGTGCCTTACAGTTAGATTAAATGTCTATATGATGTCTTTTTCACAACTTGTGTATTTTAGTATAAAAATATAATAGTGGAAAGTAATCTTCTTCAGTGTCATTCTTATTCCACAATAATATGGGTTGATTGAAGTTATGAGGAGGTATTAATTTGCTTTGGAAAGTAATAGTTTGTGAAGATGAAGTCTAAATAATATAGGACAACCATCAAGAGGCTCAGCTTTAATGAATGTTGTCAGAGATTTTAAAGATGGTTTCTTTGCAGTATGATCCAGCTAACACATGGTAAATATTAAAGATAATGTGCTGCAGAGCCATTTGGACTTTAAGTGAAAAAAAACGTGGTGAAATAACTGAAGGGCAAATGGCTTAATTTCAGAAACCAGAGTAAGAAACAAACTTAATGCCTTTCATCTGATCTCTGTTAGGTCATTTGTTTTCCTCCAAGTTTTTGTTCAACTATTCATGTAGAAGCAGAACATGCATGCAGCCAGCAATCAGATCTCTGCCTAGCAGTCACAGACAAGTCTACAAAACACTGCTCTTAGAAATAATTTTCTTTCAGCCACGTCACTGACACCCACTACATCAAATCAGGATTATCATTATCAAGAGAAGTTATACCATGTTCAACTTTACCCATCTTCCTTCTCCCAATCCCTTGTTACTTATAAAGTCTCCAAAAATGATTTAATGCATGCAGACAGTGTTTGAATGCCTGCCATCACAATCCTATACCACTCAATGAACTGGGCTTATATTCTCTGGAATTTAGAAGGATGAGAGGAGATCTTATAGAAACACATACAATTGTTAAGGGACTGGACAGGTAAAATGCAGGAAAAATGTTCCCGATGTTGGGTGTGTCCAGAACCAGGGGTCACAGTTTAAGAATATGGGGTAGGCCATTTAGGACTGAGATGAAGAAAAACTTTTTCACCCAGAGAGTTGTGAATCTGTGCAATTATCTGCCACAGAAGGCAATGGGGGCCAATTCACTGGATGTATTCAAGAGAGAGTTAGATATAGCTCTTAAGGCTAAAGGAATCAAGGGATATGAGGAGAAAGCAGGAATGGGGTACAGATTTTGGATGATGAATGTTGTCAGAGATTTTAAAGATGGTTTATTTGCAGTATGATCCAGCTAACACATGGTAAATATTGAAGATAATGTGCTGCAGTGTTGGCTCGAAGGACGAATGGCCTACTCCTGCACCTATTTTCTATGTTTCTATGAACTGCAGAGACTGAGCAGAATAGTTTAAGTCCCTACCTATCATTGGAATTTTTAACCACAGGTTCCAAAGTTAAAGGAATTATCTGCTAAATCAGATCTCAATAACATCATGGGAGCCCAACAGCTATTTTAATTCTTGCCGAAGTGGCAGATTATTTTTAACTATGACTCACTTGGTTGCATGTTATTTAAGGAGCATAAGCAATGCGGTACCTCCCCTTACTCTCCTCGTTCGTCAGAACCCTCATTGAACTCACCAACTTCCTCTCCAATTTCAAATGCCTCAAATCCATGGTTAACTCTCCTTGAGTTTAGTTAAGACCTAGCTAGTCACCTTCAAGGTGTCTGATTTTAACTACTGGCAGGTGTTACTGACTGATTTACTGGTCGGAACATTTTTTTTTTTTTTTTTTTTTTTTTTTTTTTTTTTTTTTTTTTTTTTTTTTTTTTTTTTTTTAATTTTTTAATTTTTAATTTTATTAGAAGCAATGTACATACATCTTAATCATAATATGCAACATAATACATTTCTTGTACAAATTTTTTCCCCTATTTTGTAAACTTTAACCTATAATAGAAAAGGAGAAAAGAAAAATGAGAAAGCAGAAAAGAGTGAGGATAGTAGTGAAGTGTAGTCCGCAGTAGTTGGCGTTAAGTGAATGATAATGGTTAAGTAGTCTGCGTGCTTGAAAATGTGAAAAGAAAAGATGAAGAAAAAAAAGGGGGGGCCTTGAGAAAAGAAAAAGAAAATAAGTAAGGAATCTAAAAAAGGTAAGGCTAAGCAAGAAGGAAAGGGAATGTGTCTAATTCCTGACGGTTCACACCCATCACCTAGTTCTAAACGAATTATTTTCCAGGGTTGTGTTGCACCATATTACCCGTAACAAATCAATGAATGGTGACCATATTCTTTTTTTTTTTTTAATTTTTATTTATTAGAAGTACATTACATCACAGCCACATACATTAATACTCGTCATTTATATCTTCTTACAATTAATGTACTCCCTTTATTTTTTTTTTACGCTAAAGAAAGAAAAGATTGAAAGAGAGAAGAAAGTGAAGGAAAAAGTGCAAGTGTAGAAAAGTGTAGAAAATGTAACAACAAACAAAAAAAAAAAAAGGACGAGGACCCTATGAAAGCGAAATTAAAGACAAAAAAAAAAAGGAGTTAAGAAATAGGCCCTAAGAAAAGAAAAGAGAGAGAGAAAAAAAGAAAAACAAATGTTTTTTTTTTTTGAGCATCACGTAAATAGGACATACCAACTCTTCAACTATCATCCCCCCTTACCCGACCTCAATTTTTTATTTTTTTAAAGTACTTTTGCACCCTATGTTTGTAATAATTCTATAAATGCAGACCACGTCAGGTGGAAGTGATCTGGTTTACCTGCTAGGAGGAGTCTTATCTCTTCAAGGTGTAGTGTTTCAAACATATTTGAAATCCACATATTTATAGTTGGTATTGGAGCCTTCTTCCAAAATTTTAGAATTAGCTTTTTTCCAGTTATTAACCCATAATCCATTAATTTCTTTTGAAACACATTTAGTTCTGGATCATCTTCCGTTATTCCGAAGATAATCCATTCTGCTTTGGGTATCAGTCTTGTTTTAAATAACTTTGTAAAGATTTCAAAAATTTCATTCCAAAATTTTTGAATTTTTGTACAGAAGACAAATGAGTGCGCTATAGTTGCTTCTTGGGATTGACATTTATCACAAATAGATGATACGTTTGGGAAAATTTTATGAATTTTAGTTTTCGAATAATATAATCTATGTAAAATTTTAAATTGTATTAAAGTGTGTCTTACATTAATCGAGCATTTATGTACTTTTAATAAGTATTCATTCCAACTTTCCTTTGAAATTTTAATGGCTAACTCTTGTTCCCAGTCTCTTCTGATACCCTCCGTAGATGGTATTTGTACATTTAAGATAATATTGTACAAATATGATATTAAGTTTGCTGATTCCGCTTTTGTCTGCATTGCCTCGTCCAGTACATCTGCTGGGTTATTATGATGATCTTTTATATATTTTTTCAAATAGTCGCATATTTGAAAGTATTTAAAATATTGATTATTTCCGAGTTTATATTTTATTTGTAATTGTTGAAATGAAAGTAATTTTCCAGTTTCATACAAGTCACCAAGCGTTTTAATTCCTAGTCTATCCCATTGTGTATAAGCTTTATCTATAATAGAAGGACTAAACGAAGGGTTATTGACTATAGGTAATAAAAGTGATAAGTTTCTTAATTTTAAATTTTGTTTTATTTGTTTCCAAATACGGATTGTACTATGAATAATTGGGTTCTTATTATAGTTTATGTTATTCAATTTCATTGGAGAGAGGAGGATCGCTCCAATGTTTCTAGAGGAGCAATCCTCTTTCTCCATTACAATCCAGTCTACTTGCTGGGCGGAGTTATCCATCAGTTGAATCATGTTTTTAATATTTACTGACCAATAATAATACATAAAATTGGGTAGTGCTAGACCCCCCAATACTTTAGATTTATTCAGATGGGTTTTTTGTATTCTATGTGATTTATAGTCCCATATAAAATTAGTGATATCTGAGTCGAGTTTTTTAAAAAACTTCTTAGGTAAGTATATAGGAATTGATTGAAATAGGTATAAAATTTGTGGTAAAAAGATCATTTTTATTGCGTTTATTCGGCCTATTAAAGACATCGGAAGCGTTTTCCAGAATTTAATTAATGTATTCAGTTTATTAAGTAGGGGGTCAAAATTTGCCCTGAGCATACCTTGATATGCTCTGGTAATTTCGATTCCCAAATATTTAAATTTTTCTGTAGCTATTTTAAAAGGGAATTTTAAAAGATGTGTTGAATCTTTCGGTTTTATTGACATAATTTCACTTTTATTCCAATTTATTCTATATCCAGAAAAAGATCCGAAGTCTTCAATTAAATTTAATATATTTGGTATAGTGATTTGAGGTTTTGTGATATACAATAATATATCATCCGCGTATAAAGATATTTTATTATATGAGTCTTTAGTATTATATCCATGAATATCAGGGTGTATTCTAATTTTTTCTGCTAGCGGTTCAATAATGAGAGCAAACAGCTGTGGTGATAATGAGCATCCTTGTCTATTTCCCCTTGATAGTTGAAATTTCGAGGATAATATGTTATTAGTAAGTATTCTAGCTGTAGGTTTGTTATATAGTAACTTAATCCATAAAATAAAATTCTCTCCCAGTTGAAATTTTTGTAATACTTTATCCATATAATTCCATTCTACTTGATCAAATGCTTTTTCAGCATCCAGCGAAATAATTGATAATTCTTGATCTTCAGATTTGTGTGAGTGCATTATGTTGAGTAGACGTCTCATATTATTAGAAGAGTATCTCTTAGGGATAAACCCTGTCTGATCTGGGTTTATTAATTTACTAATGTATTTACTTAATCTTCTGGCTAATGTTTTCGCTAATATTTTTTGATCTGTGTTTAACAATGCTATAGCTCTATATGAGCCAGGATCTTCTAAATCCTTATTTTTCTTAGGTATTAATGTAATCGTTGATTCCGCTAATGTATCAGGTAGTATTCGTTTTTTAAAAGCGTATTGGTACATTTTTTGTAATCTTGGTATTATTTTTTCATAAAAGTTTTTATAAAATTCATTAGTAAATCCATCAGGGCCTGGTGTTTTTCCATTTTTTAGTGAGTTTATTGTATCTTCTAATTCCTTAATTGAGATTTGTGCACCCAGTTCCTCTTGTTCCTTCAGCTCTAACTTTGGAAGATTACAGGTATCCAAGAACTTTGTGATATTATTGGAATCAATTATCGTTTTAGATGTATACAAATTCTCGTAAAATTGCGCAAATCTTTTATTAATATCCTTCGGTGTTGTTAATAATTCCCCTTTATCTGATTTGATCTTTGGTATAGTATGTTCCTTTTCTCGTTTTTTTAGCTGGCGAGCCAAAAGTTTATGCGGTTTATCCCCAAATTCAAAGTGCTCTTGTTTTGTAATTTGAAAAAGTCTTATAAGTTTGGCAGATAATAATTTATTTAATTTAAATTTTAAAATTATTATTTTATTATGTTTATCTATTGTTGGATCTTTAGCATTATCTATATCCATTTGTCTAATAAGTTCTTCTAACTGTCTTTGTTCATTCTTATTCTTTTTATTTTGAAAAGCTTGATATGAAATTATAATACCCCTAATGTATGCTTTAAAAGATTCCCAAAGTAAAGTAGGCGATATATCTGAAGTATCATTTGTTTGAAAAAAGACCTCCATTTGTTCTTTTAAATATATACTCGCTTGTGGATCTTTTAAAATTTGAGAGTTAAATCTCCAGAATGAATTATTCTTAGACAATCCTTCCAGTTTTAAAAAGAAAGTTAGTGGAGAATGGTCTGAAATTGAATTTGTATGATATATTGCATTAGATGTTTGGGGGAACATTTTAATACATTCCCAGTCCAAGAATACTCCCAAACTTCTTAGCTTAAAAGGCACCCATGGCTCAGTGGTAGCACCCTCTCCTCTGATTGGGAAGATTGTTGGTTCAATGGACACTGCAGAATTGGGCACAAAGTCAAAGCTAATTCCATGATCTTAATATTAAAAGACTGTTGGACATTTAGAAACTTGTGCCATCATTCAGCCACAAGAGCCCATAAGATAATAAGCCATACGATGCTTCCCTTGGGTGGTAATAAAAGATTCCAAGAAATATTGAAGAAGAACCAGAGAATTCGCTTCCAATAATACAATTTTAAAAAGCACCACTCATAATTACATGATATCTGGACGGCCCTGCTGTGTGCAAAGTGACTACCGCATTTCTACATTTACAATAATGGTTTAGAGGATGTGGGCCAAACACAGCAAATCGCACTAGCTATGATAGTAAGATTAAATGAGAACTTACCAGTTTGAAGTTTGATCTTTATTTTATGAGGAGTAACGTTGAGGGATTACGTGAAGAAGACCCCGTCCAGCCGCACACGCGTCAATCTTTCAAAGCAGCGGAGTGACAATCACAGACGATAATTACTGAAGTATGATAGTAAGATGCATAAAGACTTAGAACTACCAGCTTGATCCTTTTATGAGGGTGGGAGCGGAGGGCACGTAATCCCTCAACGTTACTCCTCATAAAATAAAGATCAAACTTCAAACTGGTAAGTTCTCGTTTAATCTTACTATTTTACTTCGGAGTCACGTGAGTGACTACGTGAAGACTTCAAAGCTCTGTGATTTCACACCGTGGATTCAAATCCAGGTGTTCACTGCATCGATTGACTCTATTTGAGTAAGCACAATCAACAATGCATAACCACAACATTTGAATGTAATCAGTTAATGGTTTTATTTATTTTAATAAAAGTAACAAAATTAGGCCCATTTGTTATAATGGGGGATTTAATACTGTATCCAGCATGGCATTACCAAACCCTCTGAGATCTTTAATCTCCTTATGGTAATACTTGTGAAACATCTGTTCACTTGCCCATCCTGCGGCCGTGAGAATAAGGTCTATTATCTGAATCCCTGGCCGCTGATGTTGATGCCGCCCTGGTGGAATGAGATTTAAATTTATCAGTATCAATACCTGAATATCTCAACACCTGTTTCAACCATCGTGAAATTGTTTGTGTTCACACTTTCTTATGAGGCTTTTTATGACTAATAAAAAATGCCAATTCGGTGCCTCTTAAAACTTTTGTTGTTTCTATGTAACATTTCACATATGTTACTACACACAGTCGTGGATCTGTACGGATATGCTAAAAATTCCAACTTGCATCCTGTAAACCCAGGTCTACTTTGCTTCAGTAAATCATAGACATAGAATGTCACGACATTTGGCCCTACTTTCATTCTATCAATTCTGAGTTTCTGTAATGTTTGAACTCTCTGAGCTGAAACTAATGCCATGAGCATAACCAATTTCATGGTGATTTTGGATAATGACAGAGTTTCAACTGGATTCCAATTCCTTAGCAACATCAGTACATCTTTTACATTCCAAATTTCTGTATACCTAGGTCTGGGAGGATTAGAGTTGAAAATTCCTTTCATAAACCTACAGACCCAAGGATGTGCTCCTATTGGAGTTTGTTCTGATTCACTGCTTAAATATGCAGAGAGTGCACTTCGTGCAGTATTAATTGCACTATAATTTAATTGTAATTCATAGTATAGAGTAGAAAGGAACTCTATTACATCTGAAATTTCTGCTGGGTTATATGCAATATGTTTCCCTGAACAAAACTCCTCCCATTTCTTTATATAGGAGATGTACTGCTTCTGGGTACTATTCCTCCAGACTGTTGTTATAACATCCACCGTACGGTCTGATAATCCTTTTCCAAGATATGGCCTTCTTAGAATCTGCAAATCAACAAACCAATACGATCATGTAAAGGATGTGGTTCATCAGTCACAGGGTGTACAAGCAGTTTAATCTGCTTTGGAATAACCATAAGGGTTTTTTTGATTATTTTTAACACCAGTGGGTACCATAGCTGTTTAGGCCAATCTGGTATTACCAAAATCCCTGAGGCTGAATCTTGTTTAATTTTCTGTATGCATCTGTGGATTAAACAAAATGGCGGAAACGCATACAGAAACATACCACCCCAATGTAGCGAGAAAGCATCCACCGCTACTGCTCTAGTGGTTCCCATGACACATACTTAGGCAAACTGGGGGTTCAATCTTGATGCAAACAGATCAATTTCTGGCATTTCAAATTGTGTGATAATTTGTGTGAATATTTTCCGATTTAACATCCATTCTGTATTATCATTAAATTTACGTGATCTTTTGTCTGTAATTGTATTAAATTTACCTGGTAAATATATTGCTGACAGCCACATTTTCCTGGCAATACACCAGGTCCAAATTTCATTCGCCAATTTATCACATGATTCTGATTTTATACCACCCATGTGATTTATGTATGCTATAGCTGTAGTATGTCAACTTGTACCTGAACATGCACATTTCCCATATCAGTGCAATAAGCTCTAAGGCCGTAAAATGCACCTAATAGCTCTAGGTAATTGATTCCCAGATTTTCCTGCAAAGGTGCTTCATTCACATTCCACCTACCTCCACAGCTGGAAATCATGTTAGTAGCGCCGCAACCCAGTGCACTTACATCAGTCTGTAGAGTGACGGAAGGTGTTTCTACCAGAACTTTTCTGGAAGCATTAGAAACACTGTTAATCCACCATTCTATTTCTGTAATGGATTAAATTGTTAATTTCATGGGCCTGGCAAAATGCCTTCTATTCATTTTTAACGCTTGTACCTTAGCTCTCTGTAAACATTGATAATGCAATGGTCCAAACGTGACTGCTGGAAACCCTGCAATTAATTTGCCTAGCAAGCTTGCCACTTCTCTAATTGAAGGTGTGTCCTTGTTAATGAGTTTTATGCAACCTTCAATTAACTGCAGCTTTTATCTTTTGGCAAAGTGATTACCATGTGTTCGGAGTTAATTGTGAACCCTAGGTAATCAATCTTTTTGCTTTGTAGGTGAATAATGAAACCTAATTTCTCAAAAATGTATTTGACTCTGGATACTGACAATTTTGCAGCAGCCAAAGTGTCCCCTACAATGAGGATATCCTCTAAATAAGCCATTAATACATGGCCCTCAGCTCTTAACAGAGCTAAAATTGGTTTGAGCAATTTAGTGAATAATCTTGGTGCTGAAGTCAGACCATTGGGCAATGCTTTAAATTGCCATAACTGACTCATCCATCTAAATGTCAAATATCTTTGATCATTACCATGCATTGCCACGGAATAATATGCATCTTGCAGATCTATGCTTGCCATGTAGCAATTTTCTGTGATTAGCTGAATTACATTAGTAAATGTTTCCATTTTGAAATGTTTGTATTGTACATAAAGGTTAAGATTTGTCAGATCCAATATGATTCTACATCCACCATCCTTTTTTGTTCTTGGAAAAAATATTTGATACAAACTGATGGTGTTGTTCTACTGACTTCTCTATTACCCCCTTTTTGGTTAAAGTTTCTAATTCTCCTTTGATCAACTTATTCTCTTCTTTTGAGAAAATTCGTGACCAGTTTGAATTTTCTTGCCTTGGAGGATCCAAATGTGGATAGAACTCAATTTTGAATCCTACAATGCTATTTAGAATAAATGAATCATTTGTTATTAACTGTCATTCTTTCAGGAAGAATCGTAACCTTCCCCCTACTTGTGACCGTGAAACATTTATTGTATTCCTTACCAGACCAGGACCCCCTACCTCGGGGTTTGCCACCGGCAATTGTCCGCTTCTGGTAGGCACATTGTAACCTCCACGTATCCCCGGTGCAGCACGCCAACGTGTATACGAGAATGATCGGCTTGTTCCTTCTCCAGCACCAGTATTCCGCCTGTAGGGATACTGCCTCTGCTCATCATCGGTGGTTTCATCATCATGCCACTCAAGGTTCTTGACTCTTCATTCAAGTCCTTTTAGCTTCTTTGCTAGATTTTCTCCAAACAGCAGCTTAGGCATTTGTATGTTGGTTGGTTTGCAGAGCCCTGCATACTTAGGATGAATATTTGGTCTTATTGCATTTTTACGAATATAATTTATTTCAAAATGTGCACCACACGTCAGTGCTAGAGCATCTTGTTGTGAATCTGATACATAATCATCATCCAAACCTCTGGCAAATGCCGTGATGCCTGACCCCAGCAATTTCAATACACGTTGCAATTTCAATTCTTGTGAGCGTAAACCAATGCTCAAATAACCCCAAATCAAGTTATTTACTGCTGGAACTGTCAGCAATTCACAATTTGCTGGGGCCTCGTACTGTTTCATAGTCTCATCCATAGTTACTTCCTGGAGCTGATGGGAGAGTAGATAGTTTGTAGTCATTGCTATTCCTCCCTCAAAGATTCCCCCTTTATTCTAGGAACAGCAAACTTTTGTGCTAGTCCAGGAACTTTCAGCTCTGATAATGGGCTCTCATCCTCATAGAATTCATCTTCTGAATCTAGATGTTCCTCTTCAGGTTGGGTAAATTCTGGCTCCCCTGTTTCAGGTAAGTCTATGCCAGATTCCCCCTGCGCGGGCTCTCTTATAGGCCCACGGATAGGCAGCCCTGTTTCAGGTGCTGCTGGCGCTGGCTCAACTCTAGGCCAACGCTTCATAATTTTCCCTTTAGGAACTTTTGGTGCTGGCACATAAGTACGTTTTTTACTGTCTTTTTTGAGACATTTCTGGTACTGGCTCTTCAGTAGGCCAGCACATATACTGCCTTTTTTCAGGCATTTCTGGCACTGGCTCTCCTGTAGGCCAACCACTGTAATAACTTTGCACAGTCATTTCTGATGGCTCTCCTGTAGGCCACCCTTGTGCCTGTCCCAACCAAGGCACACCCTGTGCTGTATCCGCCATTGGCCAACACCTACCTGATTCCTCCTGTGGGAGTTCTTTGTAAATTATTTTCCCCATCAGGAGGTCTAAACTGGCGACCCTTGCAGCCATAACGTTTTCTGCTGCAGGAGGGTATACCTCTGGGTCTGACTCATCCGAGTCTACAGGTCGGGCCGACTTTTGTCGTGCCTTGCACCCCGCAGCCAGCGGTTTAACGGCACATTCGACCGTAACGGGAGTTGATGGCTTCGATGCCACTGCCTCCTCTTCCTGACGCCCGCTACCCTTAGCATCGGGGGTTTTACCTGCGGTGCATCCCTGGCCTCTCCTTCCCCTACGCCCTTTCTCCATTCTGAGTTTGTGTGGACCTCTGCCAACACGTCTGAGCTGGAAGAAAAGCGCCCTGTAAGTAAAAACGAAACCACTTACCTTGTCCGATTTTTACTTTAAATTTGCTTTACTCACCGCCTGGAGGAGCTCCTGCTCCTCCACACACGGTCATGAACGCTATGCGTCTGATCGATAATGATGCGTGTGCGGCTGGACGGGGTCTTCTTCACGTAGTCACTCATGTGACTCCGAAGTAAAATTAGTATCGAGGTCGTCATGGACATATTGGAGGAGCAACTATTTCACTCAGAGGG
This sequence comes from Malacoraja senta, assembly GCA_038087875.1. NCBI lineage: Eukaryota > Metazoa > Chordata > Chondrichthyes > Rajiformes > Rajidae > Malacoraja > Malacoraja senta. The sequence continues at coordinate 147,270 of JAXLNO010005460.1, read as the reverse complement.
TCGTGGGCATATGGAACGAGCTGCCAAAGGAAGTAGTTGAGCCAGGTACTCTAACAGCATTTAAAAGACACTTGGACAGATATTTGTGATAGGAAACATTTAGAGGGATATGGGTCAAATGAGGGCTAAAGGAACTAACTTAGAAGGGGCATCTTAGTCGGCATATCCAAGTTGGGCCGAGGGCCCTGTTTCTATGCTGTCTGACTCTATGACTATATATTTTTCAATATATTTGATTTCCTATGTTTATGAACGCTTCTAGATAATTACAGGTCTTTCTTTCTTCTTCAGCAAATCCATTCTTGCCCACTGAAGTTTCTCAGGGATACTTACTTGAGATGTGTTGAATCATGAGGGGCATGGATAAATAAAATAGGAATGACCCATATAAGGCCAATCCTTTAAATGTAATTATTAAAAGGATAACAGGAAAGATGGGGAAAATATTTTCACCCAGAGGCAGTTAAAAAATCTTGAGCTCACTGCCTGAAAGAATGCTGGAGACAGGAAATGTCATCATATTTAAAATGCACTTGAAAATATACTTGAAGCTTTTGGATTACGGTTCAAGTACTACTCAGTGGAATTATGACTAAAGGCTCTTTGTCAACCAGCACAAATGTGCTGAATTGCCTCCTTCTGTAATTCTATGTCACAAATTCTCTGTTCTTTCCTTGGCTATTCATTCAGTTCATTTCCCAGAATAAAGTCAGGAATGTTTCTACGTTTGTTTGGCTGCAAGCATATAATACCATCAGAAGCACAATCAAATAAGCACAATTCGATAGAGCAAGATCACCTGGTAATATCATGATTTGTAATGAACAGTAACAGGTCAATGTAACAAAGAGCAGTGATTTATCAAAGATAACGAAGAGAGGGTCAGACCATCTGGGACTCAACTTTTATGCACCAGGCAAGAATGTATAATAATGGTTCATATTGTTAATGTATTACATGTGTTGTGGTTGCAAGAAGATGGTGTGATTGAAAGCAGGCAGTAGCTTTGCCAGTAGCAGTGGACTGTATTAAATCTCCAGCTGCTTTACAGCTTTCCAATACAGTGGTGTGCCATACAATACCTGTTAGGAGGTTTCACTGTACAACCATCCATTTTATTCAGGCATTAAATACTTGTTTTAATATATCCCTTTTTAGTTAAATAGCTTTGGCTATATACACCTGTTACCTAACCCTTTAGGAGCTGGTAATATATTGCTCTAAACCTGATCCTCATTAATTGTACTGTAATAACATAGACTGGTTTCCAGTGATTAAGCTTATTTCTTTGCTTAATGGAGCGTAAAAGAAAAAACCTCTGAATATGAGTAATGTTTGCAAGTAAAGAGGGAAGTATGCTTTCCTGGAAATGCTATTTAAAGTTCTTTGTTAAGTGGGTCAGAATTTACTGTCTCAAGTGGGTATAATTTACTTGACATTTACAACATCTAGTTGGTCCAGCAAACTAATGTTTTTGTTAATGGAATAAAATCTATTTTTGGAACAAAAAACCCATTGCCAAAGATATTAAAGACTAATGACCTGCGTAAGGCACATGCAAAATTGCAACTTCAAGTAAAGTATATTTTAAAACGGTCTCCAAATTAGACAACACAGCTATTTTGTTGAAAATCCTTCGCCAAAATCCTTATATTTTATCACGTGCCTTCTTTTAAATGTTTCATATGATACTCAGGAGTGTTAGGGGCTATAGGTTATGGGGAGAAGGCAGGAGAATGGGGTTGAGAGGGAAAGATAGATCAGCCATAATTGAATGATGGAGTAGACTTGATGGGCCGAATGGCCTAATTCTGCTCCTATAACTTATGAACTTATGAACCCTGCTTAGTGAAACTTGGAAAAAAAAAAAAATGCTGGAGCAACTCAGCAGGCTAGGGAGGGAAATGGACAGATTTCGGGTGTCGGGCTTGGGACCCTTCCTCAGACTTCAAGCTGATCCAGACATTGGTTTACTTACATCTTGTGTACTGAGCTCTCTTACATCCCCAATTTACCTAGATCCTGCTTTTCCCTTACTGAGTAATCACAGATGTTGGAGATAGATGAACCAATTCAGTGGACCAGCATTGCTCCAATTACTTTAGGTTGGGTGCCTTGGGAATCCTGAGACAATGGCATCAGAATTACATCAGGCACTATTTACATGCCCTCATTGGCTTCATTTTCAGAGGAGTTGCATGTTGTGGTAGGTAATAATACTAATATCATACTAGCTCAGAACAAATCAGAACAGAGTTAAACACTCCCTCATCCATAATATGAGACCTTAGTCCAGGTGATGAGTTTCCATAGGTAGTCACAAAATGCTGGAATAATTCAGCAGGTCAGGCAGCACCTCTAGAGAAAAGGAATAGATGATGTTTCGGGTGGGAATCCTTCCTCAGACTTCTGACCCAAAACGTCACCTCTTCCTTTTCTCCAGAGATGCTGCCGAAATTACTCCAGCATGAATTACTCCAGCATTTTGTGTCTATCTTCGGTATAAACTAGCAGCCGCTTAACCTGATAACTTTCTGCATACGGAAATTGAATAAAGCCTGACATAGAACATAGAACAGTACAGCACAGGAACAAGCCCTTCGGCCCATAATGTCTGTGCCAAACTTGATGCCAAGACTAACTCATGTCTGCCTGCTCATAATCCTTAATTTAACATCTCATCAAAAAGATGTTGCTGCTGAAAATCTAGTACTGACTTAGCTCTGCATTGAGTTACTAGCCTAGATTGTTGCGATATAATAATCTTCATGGGGTCTAATAACCACACCCACATATGTTATATCGATAACCTGCGAATGTGGCATATTGAGAAGGCTTTCCAAAATGTATGTATTTAAGTGGCAATGCAATTTGATAGCAAATGGCATGCTTGCCTTCATTGGTCAGGGCATTGAGTATAAGAGTCAGCACGTCTTGATGCAATTTTATAGGACCTTGGTTAAGCTGCATTTTGGAGTATAGCATGTGGTTCTGATCGCCACATTATAGGGAGGATACAAAGGCTTTAGAAAGGGTGCAGTGGAGGTTTACCAGAATGATGCCTGGATTAAAAGTATCAGCTACAGGGAGATATTGACAGATATGGCTTGTTTTCTCTGGAACACTAGAGATTATGGGGAGACCTGATAGAAGTATTTAAAATTATGAGAGGCATAGATAGGGTAGATAGACAGAATCTATTTTCCAGGATGGTAATATTAAATACTACAGGGCATAGTTTTATGGTGAGGGGAACAAAGTTTAAAGGAGATGTATGGGGCAAGTTTGTTTTTATGCAAAGGGATGCGAGGTGACAGGGGTGAAACACGCTGACAGGGGTGGTTGTGAAGATAAATTTTATATACATATAAAATCATTCTTCAGGGAACGGGGGTTCCCCTCCTCCACCATAGATGAGGCTCGCACCAGGGTCTCTGCCATACCCCGCAACACTGCTCTCTCTCCCCATCCCCCCACTCACAACAAGGGCAGAGTCCCCCTAGTCCTCACCTTTCACCCCACCAGCCGTCACATACAACAAGTGATCCTCCGTCAGTTTCGCCACCTCCAACGTGACCCCACCACTCGCCACATCTTCCCATCTCCCCCCATGTCTGCCTTCCGCAAAGACCGCTCCCTCCGTAACTCCCTTGTCAATTCTTCCCTTCCCTCCCATACCACCCCCTCCCCTGGTACTTTCCCTTGCAACCACAAGAGATGCAACACTTGTCCCTTCACCTCCCCCCTCCACTCCATTCAAGGACCCAAGCAGTCGTTCCAGGTGCGACAGAGGTTCACCTGCATCTCCTCCAACCTCATCTACTGCATTCGCTGCTCTAGATGCCAGCTGATCTACATCGGTGAGACCAAGCAGAGGCTTGGCGATCGTTTCGCCGAACACCTCCGGTCGGTCCGCAATAACCAACCTGAACTCCCGGTGGCTCAGCACTTCAACTCCCCCTCCCATTCCGTATCTGACCTCTCTGTCCTGGGTCTCCTCCATGGCCACAGCGAGCAACACCGTAAATTGGAGGAAATGCACCTCATATTCCGCTTGGGCAGTCTACATCCTGGGGGTTTGAACATTGAATTCTCCCAATTCTGCTAGCCCTTGCTGTCCCCTCCCCTTCATCAGCCATCTGGTTGTCTCCTCCCCTCCCCCAGCCCTCGGGCTCCTCCTCCGCCTTTTTCCTTTTTTCCTTTCTTCTCCCCACCCCCTATCAGTCTGAAGAAGGGTTTCGGCCCGAAACGTTACCTATTTCCTTCGCTCCATAGATGCTGCTGCACCTGCTGAGTTTCTCCAGCTTTTTTGTGTACCTTATATATATAAAGAGTTGGTCTTGGCAACATGTTTTTCACAGACGTTGTTCTACGTCCTGCCCTTCTCACTTGTCCGTGCCCTTATCACAGGTGAAGACAGATGTAAAGTACTCTCACGTGTCAGATGTGGATTTACCCAATGACAAATGGTCCTAATTTATCTCCCTAACTCTTGCATAATAATGTGGTAATCTGTTTTATGACAATTAACTTTTGGCACTTTACACATTTCCCCTTCAACTTAATCCACTCTTTAATTTCCCTGGCTAACTAGGATTGGCTCAATACCATCATAGAATCCTTTGAGATCTTTTTTAGCTGGGAGTCTTGAATTATCTTTTTTTAAATGTCTTTCACTGCTTATCTATTGTCTTGCCTAATGTATTTGCCCAATATACCCTAACCAACTTCATTATCTTCTAATCCCACTTATTTGAGTTTAATATAGTTATTTCTCACTCGGAAATGGAATGGAAACTAAATAATGCTCTGATCCCTTCTGAGCTGAATTTTACTCCGAGATTGTTTAGCAAATCAGTTTTGTTGCACATTACCAAATCCAAAATAATCTATTCCCTGCTTGGCTCTATGACATATTGCATTGGGAAACTATCCTGAATCTGCTGTGTGAATTCATTCTCATGGCTACAAATTGCTATTTGCTTGTTTCAACCTATATGAAGATTAAAGTCTTCATGATTAGTGCACCACTATTTTTAGATATGTCCATTATTTCTTAATATAAAATCTTTATTACAGTAGCACTAATGCACTAATGTGACACAGATTCACTTTCCATTTCAACCAGACAAGATGATACAGCATATACTCTACATTTCTTGAATTATCCTAGTAACTCATTTCAATGAACATGCTATTGCCATTTTGTTTTTGATGATCTAAGGTTGAGTAAAAGAGTGATGGGTCCTCTAGTACAGAAATTTAATTTTATTGAAAGACAATTGTACTGAAACACATCAAAATCATGTTTAAGTGATTTACAATGTAAGGTCAACTGGATCAATACAAGCTATCATCTGCCAACCAATTTTAGGCCCACTTTCAACCCTCTGCCCTACAACTTAATTTCAATTGTTAATTGGTCTGAAGTGAAAGTAATGAAATGTATCTGACCAATATAAGCTAAAAGGTACGCATTAAAGTAGGTAAGACAAATAGTCTAAACCTTTGAATCACAGAACTAATTTCAAATAAATGATTATGCTTTAATCTTAAGGTAAAATAAAACTTGGAATTAAGATACATTGTTTGGGAGCTACTGGTGTGATCCAGCTAATACATGTAAGAAGGCTAGTAAAACACCAATAATTCAGTGGCCCTGTAACTCAGAGGGAATTTGCACATTCTGGTGAAAGGGGGCACGTCATCTCCTTGAGGATAAAACTATGACACAAAATACGATACGATACGACAGAACTTTATTTATCCCAGGAGTGAAATTAATTTGCCAACAGTCATAAAAAACACAAAATACATGAAACTTTCTGCTGGAGTAACTCAGCGGGTCAGGCAACATCTTTGGAGAACATGGATAGGTGACGATTTGGGTTGACTGAAGAAGGGTCCCGACCCAAAATGTCACATAGCCATGTTCTTCAGAGTTGCTGCCTGAGTTACTCCAGCACTTTGTGTTCTTTTATTTAAAGCAGCATCAGCAGTTCCTCGTTTCACCATGAAAAGTGAGGGCTAGCTTTAGTTTTGAATATGCAAATAACAGTGTTAGGATTAATTAAAACAGGCAGGGAGCTCTGATATTTTATTTAGTTTGTCAAAGAGGCTCAGGTTTTATTTGAACGTAAATACAGAGAGCATTAATTCATCAAAGCCAAGACAGGGAATATGATCGGAAATTATCTCTGATATTATCGGTTTTAAAAATCTGATATTTTTATGAGCCTCTATTTGATAACACTGTTACAAAGTTAAATCTTCCTTTCAAACTCATTAAAAACTACTGGTCCTGATTTGCAGAAAATGAAATGTTTCCTGTGAGTGTTTGAACATATGTTTGCCATTTTACTGCCTATGCGTACTTTGTGGGAAAATCCAGTATGGCTACAAAAGTCATTAATGAGAAACAAGAACAAAAAGATTCTTGTTTGAATTAGGTGCATGGCAATGAAAACAAAGCACACCTTGAAAAGTCATAAGCAAATCACCAAAGGCAATAGGGAGATTTACATAACTTAAAAAACATTCACATAATGTAAAAAATGCAAGGTGATAAACATATATGACAGCAAGACATGCATTGACTGAACATCAGGAATATCAATATTTAATGATAATCTACCAATCTACTTTAAACCCTCCCAATTAGCACAAATAAACCTGTCCACCAGGAAATTGGTCCTCTTCCAATTCTAAAGCCAACCCTTCCATCTTGTACAGGTCACCTCTGCTCCAGAAAAAAAGCCCAATGGTCAAAAAATCTTAAATCCTGCCTCCGATATCAATTCCTCACCCATGCATTCATCTGTCCATTCTTCCTATTCCTACCCTCACTAGTCCGCGGCACTGGGAGTAATCTAGAGATAACTATTCTTGCGGTCCTGCTTCTTGACCTTTTGCCAAACTCCCTATATTAACTCTGCAGGAACTCATCCCTTTCTTACCTTTGTCATTCATGCCAATATACTGTACATAATAACTTGTGGCTGCTCCCCCTCCCCCCTGAGAATGTAGGAACAAAGAATTGCAGATGCTGGTTCATACCAAAGATAGATACAAAGTGCTGGTGTAACTCACAGGGTCAGGCAGCAACTATGGAGAATGTTTCCTTTTTCAATCCTTTTTCTCCAGAGATGCTGCCTGACGCACTCCAGCACTTTGTGTCTCTCTCCCCCTTGAGAATGTTCTGCTGCAGCTGCAAGACATCTGAACTCTAACACCAGGGAGGCAAAACACCACCCTGGAGTCCCGTTTGCTGCTGCAGAATCTCTTGTCTGTCCCGGTCTTTTATATTGTTCTTATATTTTTGAAACCCAAGCAGGGGGCCAGATCCAATACACTAGTGACACAGGTGAGAGGCTGGAAGTTGGTACTGAAGTAAATGACAGCAAGTTTACTGGACACGATAGGCAGGAGTAGGGCAGGGAGTGATGAAAGGTGGTTAGATTAAAGTACATTTATTTCAATACAATCAAGATTCAATTGCACTTGTGGACCACCATCGAGATTAGAGCCAAATTTGTTCTCAAATAAAGTGTCAGCTGTTTCTCTCACTGATTATGCTGTCATGTTAAAAATGTCAGCAAGTCGGCATACTGGAGCATTAGTTACTAGTAGAGATAGTATAGCCTATCAACCAGTCTTGAAGACGGGATGGGGGGGAAATAGAAGATAAGAATATGACACCAGGCAGGCTGTGTCTTTATGTTGCTTTTCCAAATTAGGAAGAACATTTTATTAATACTACCTCCAGAAAAGATTGTATCCAGCTGCAAGAATAGATAACATTCCACACAGGAAGGGCAATGAAATACAAAGAAATAGGAGAAGTGTGGAAAATCATTATAGCTTTTACTTTCTCAGGTTGTAGGTGGCACTGGAGGGTTAATTAAATCTCATGTTGACACATGAAAGTGTGATGCAGGAGCCAGTACAGGGTACAGCTCATTGAACAAAAGTCAGACTACCCCCACCTTTCATAACAAAAGCCCAGTGCAGAGACCAGCTGAGACAAGATCAAAGGTGCTAGTTACCATCATTCCCAGTCAATGCAAAGGCAACATAAAATGCTACGTTAAAAATAAGCTCCTCTCTTTACTCCTGAGCATGCTGTGAAGCAATTTAAAAAACATGTCAATCAGAAGCTCAAATCTGAGACCCATACTGAGGTTCTAACTGAGTTCTCAGCATCTGAATGTTCCATCCGAGGGTGAGAAGAACCTATTGCATGTGATTGAACTTACATCATCTGATGACAGTTTTGAAAACTGTCCACAGCTTAACTCCTCTCTTTATGTTGCCAAAATGGAGGCACCTGCATGTGTAATATATATATAAAAAGAATATCACTGTGCAGTTGCATATGTGACAAATAAAGCTGCATTGAACTATATCTGTAATAATCTCCAGCCTTACAACCCTGCAACCTATCAGGACCCCTCTAATTCTGGGCCTATGATAATTTCCATATTTAATTGATTCACCTTTATATCTTCAGAAGCCAAGATCCAAAACTCTGAATTCCATCCTTAAAATTCTTTAGGTAGACGAAAATGCTGGAGAAACTCAGCGGGTGAGGCAGCATCTATGGAGCGAAGGAAATAGGCAACGTTTCGGGTCGAGACCCTTCTTCAGACTTCAGACAAAATTCTTTACTTGTCTACTATCACATTTACTGGAAGAAGCTCCTTAAATCTGCAGCTTTGTCTAAGATTTTGGCCAATTGTCCCGATTTCATCTCATGAACCTTAGCAATTTTTGTTTGATAAATATCCTTTGAAGTGCATTGGGATGCTTTGCTACCTTAAGAAAACTATAATCAGGGATATTTTACGTTCAACGATTGTTTCCTGACGGAAAAAAATAGAATTCAAGTGCATATAAAACATGCAATTTACAATACTTTCATTGCCGCAGCAGGGTCATGCTTTACATAAAATGGCTAATACATGGAACAAAATAAACTGTTATTCATGAAATGCCTTGAGAATTGCTAGAACACTAGATTTTTTTTTCTAATTCAATTGGACAAGTACATGGATAGAATAGGTTTAGAAGGATATGGGCCAAATGCGGGCAGGTGGAACAAGTGTAGATGGGGCATCTAGGTTGGCGTGGACGAGATGGGCTGAAGAGCCTGTTTCCATGCAGTATGACTACTACTATAATTCATTTAAAGTCATCATTTATAATATTTTCGGTCAAGAAATGTAATATACCATTTAAACATTTGCTCATAATCTTAACTATATTTGTACTCAAATAAACTAAGAGCCACTCATGCATACATCGCTTAGGAAGGATCAGGATAGAACATACAAATTATGATCCCCACCACATGGCACATGGCAGCATCTGTGGGAAGAAAAACAGAGTTGAAGTGTCATAAATGTTTTGCTTTTGATAGAGGTGTGTGACATCGTGAGCATTTGCAGCATTTTGGTTTTATTTCAGATTTCCAGAATCTCAAGCTTCAGTTTCATCTACAATGTAAAGTTTATTCATATGAAGTAAAAGCTTTTAAACAGCAAAAGGAATACACGGCCTGAAAGCGCAAATTGAATTATTGCTTCTGAAAGAGAATTGGTCAAATATTTGAAGGGAAAAACATTGCAGGGTGATGGGGCAAGTGAAGAGTTAAGCACTGCTTAACACTGAAGTCACGGAAACCATAGAGTCAGTGGGTTTAGTGACCTGCCCTGTTATAATTTAATGACTCGCTAGTTTAACCAATCACTCTAAGAATGCACAGTTCCAAAACCCTGTAGGAGTCATTTGAGTTCTTCACTCCAGTAATTCTGACCCACCTATCATCACCACCTCCAAGGGATTTGAGCTCGATCTCTTTTGAAATGGATTAGTTTACTGTATTGTAGCTTGAGAAGTATGCAGGCGAGGGAAGGAATGACATCATGGCAGCAGAGATAGCTGCAAGCTTTGTTGAACCTTCTAATATATTTTAAATCATTTTCCTGACTATGGGGGATTGCTGACATGGTTAGCATGTGGATTGGAAAGGTTTAGAGGGCTAGGGGCCAAACACAGCAGGTGGGACTAGTGTAGATGGGGCATCTTTGTCAACATCGGCAAGTTGGGTCAAAGAGCCTGTTTCCATGTCGTATAACTCCATGATTCTATGTCCTTGTGAAGATAGAAATGAACTTTTTTGAAGTATAAGATGTTGCACAATGTAGGCACAATCTACAATTTTACCGAAGACAATTAACCTACAAACCTGTACATCTTTGGAGTGTGGGACAAAACCGAAGCACCCTGAGAAAACCCACATGGTCACAGGGAGAACGGACAAACTCCACACAGACAATACCCTTAATCAGGATAGAACCTGGGTCTTTGGCACTGTAAGGCAGCGACTCTACCACTGCACTACTATGCTACCCTAACTAAATGGTTAGGTGCCAGGTGCAAAGTTTACAGTCTCAGATTTTTCTCTTCCATTTGTCAGTCATTTATTCCCTAAATTTGAGTGCTCTGGATAAATGCAACCCCCAAAGGGCTGAGAAATGCTAGATGGCGTTTAATTCAGATAAATGTAACACCTTGCATTTATCCGAATTAAACTCCATCTGGCATTTCTCGGCCCTTTGGCCCAGTTGCTCATGATCCTGTTGTTCTCACAGATAACCTTCTTCATTGTCAACTGTACCTCAACTTTAGGTAAACTTATGAAAACCTACTAATCTTGCCAGCTACATTGACATCCAAATTGTTAATGTGTACAATGAACAACAGTTAACTCTAAAGTACACCATTTATTACATGCCTCCATTACCACCACCCTCTGTTTCCTATGTGCAAGGCAATTTAGTATCCCGTGGCGGAGTTCGCCCTGAATCGCATGTGATCTAACCTCCAAGACCAACCTACCATGTGATACCTTGTCGAAGGCCTTGTCAAAATTCATATAGACAACATATATTCCACTGTCCTAAATCTTCTTGGTCATCTAGAAAATCTTCAAAGAGCATACTGACTGGTTATATCATGGTTCAGTAACTCACAACCCAAGAAGGTAGGAAGGAGGCTGCAGATGTGGTGATATTGCTCACTCCATCATTCATTGACCTCCCCACTACTGAACAAATCTGTAGAGAAATCTGTACCAAACACTTCCACCACCCTAAACACACCTGAAGGTTCAGATGCCTCCATATTCAATTACAGTTATTTCCCAACAACTACAGATGTCAGAGGTTATGGGGAGAAGGCAGGAGAATGGGGTGAGGAGGGAGAGATGGATCAGCCATGTTTGAATGGCGGAGAGGTTGAGTAGGCTGGGTCTCTATTCCATGGAGCTCAGGAGGATGACGGGAGATCTTATAGTGGTAAACAAAATCATGAGAGGAATAGATCGCACAAAGTATTTTGCCCAGAGTAGGAGAATCGAGGACCAGAGGGCATAGGTTCAAGGTGAAGGGGAAAAGATTTAATAGGAATCCGAGGGGTAACTTTTTCACACAAAGGGTGGTGGGTGTATGGAACAAGCTGCCAGAGGAGGTAGTTGAGGCTGGGACTATCCCATTGTTTAAGAAACAGTTAGACAGGTACATGGATAGGACAGGTTGGTCCATATCCCTCCGATGGACCAAGCGCAGGCAAGTGGGCCTAGTGTAGCTGGGACGAGTTGGGCCAAGGGGCCTCTTTCCACACTGTATCATTCTATGACTATGACTATGAGTAGACTTGATGGGCCAAATGGCCTAATTCTACTCCTATCACTAATGACATGAACTATCAGGCTCTTGAGCCACATTATACAAACCAAACCATAACCCTACCTCAGCAGTGAACTGCTACAGAATTTGTATAATGATTGTATGATGTACTTCATCTTGCAGTATTATCATCTGAATATTTATTGTACCTGATGATATGTTGTATTATTGTATATTGTACATTTATTTGTTGTGGTATTGCATTAATGCACCTGTAACGGCTGCAGCAAGTAAGAAGTTCATTGTTTCATTCCAGTGCATATGACAATTAACCATTCTTGACTTGATATACATGTAAAATTTCTTTGAAGTCTCCTTTAGCTTACTATCAGTCATCTATACTGAGAATCTTTTTGGATTTTTTTTACTTTATCTTCCTTCCACATCCTAAAGACCTGCAAGTTATATGGCAAAATTAATGCAAAGTGCTGGAATAACTCAGCAGGACAGGCATCATCTCCGGAGAACATGAAGGATAGACGATGTTTCGGGTAGGGACCATTCTTCAGACTATCAACTTAAAGGGCCTGTTCCACTCAGGCGACTTCTTTTGTGAGTGCAGGTGACTGTCCTCAGATATGATTCAGATTGTTTGTCTGGTGCTCCTCACAAGAAAAAACTGTTGTTTGAGTCATAGTCATAAAGTTACACACGGAAACAGGCCCTTCGGTCCAACTGATCCATGCTGAAGAAGGTGCATATCTGAACGTCCAATTTGCCCAAATCCCTCAAAGCCTTTCTTATCCATGTACAGTACCTATCCAAATTATATTAAGCATTGTAATTAGAACCAACTCTACCACTTCCCCTGACAGTTATGAAAAACCTGCCACTCAGCTATCCTTGAAATCTTTACCCTCTTACCTTAAACCTATGTCCTCTAGTCTCAGATTTCCCAATCTTGGGAAGTAGACTGTGACCACCCACCTTATCTATGCTCTTCGTGATTTGATAACCCTTTTTTGAAGTCACCCCTCAGCCTCCTTTGCTCCAGGGAAAACTGTTCCAAACTATCTGGTTTCACCTTATAACTCAAGCCCTCCAGCCTCAGCAACATCCTTGTGAATCTATTTGCCATCCTTCTAATAGCACAGCAAGCAAAACTGCACTGCAATCTCACCAATGTCCTGCACTGCTGTGTTATGTACATAAGAATTAGGAGCTGGTGTGGCCACTTGACCTTTTAGGCAGCTCTATCAATCTACATCTTGGCAGTTATTCTACCTCCATGTTCCCACACTGTATTTGTATTTCTATTGATAAAAAACTGGGGCTGTGAAATGTAGAATCTTTCCCTAATCAGGTCCTTGTATCCTATGAGGCCAACATGTAAAATTATGAAATTTGCATTTTATTCACCATCATGAAGCATAAAAAAAAAATATTTGTCTCTATTCTCTCTTTCTTTTTCAGTGTTAGTCACTATAAGTTATCATCACTGTCTATTTTGAAAAAGATTAGTTTCCATTAGCGCTAGTAACCAATTGGTTAAAATAATATAAGTTTTTCTGAAGGTTTGAAATTCCTCTGCTTTCTGCTGCATTATTGCCTTCCTGCTTTCTGCACTCAGATGTTTATTTTGTAACCGGTCAAGGAAAGGTAAATACCAAGATGATGATATAAACTCAGCTGATAATGTCATATCAGAAGAATAGAGCAACCAGAATTAACTTGTTACACTTAGTGGGACAGCTTCTGTCAAAAAGCAAGGAATTCCAAAATTTTTCCAGATTTTTTATTTATAGACTTTCAAATTTAGAGATACAGCATGGAGACAGGTCCTTCAGCACGTCGATTCCACACTGATCATTGATCACCCATCCATATTAGTTCTATGTTATTCCTGCCCCACATCAAGAACCTTCTAAATTCCTCCTCCACTCCTCATTGTGAGCTGTGCTGTACAATTCTAAAAGCAATGCCAGGCTACCTCCCACTTCTGATAAGTGCTTCAGGCCTCAGCCACAAATGATATTTGATGTGGTGAAATTATAACCAACATGGTTGTCATTATACCACATCAACCCCATTGCCACTCAATCTAGGGCGCATGTGAATTTCTGGGCAACTTGCATTCCTTCAAATCTGGCCTCTTGAGAGTCGCTGATTGCAATCTCTACACCATTGGCAGTCCTGCTTGTGGTGCCTTTGCTCTGCACTCCGGAATTCTTCCTCTAAGCATCACTATCTCCTGTTTTCCTTTTAGGATGGTTTATTAAAGCCTACCTGTTTAAGTAATGTTAATTTATTCTGCTTTTAAATAGTGGAAGATTTGGACTGGTAATGTTTCCGTTGAGTACCTTGCTTTACCACATTAAAAGTGCTATGCAAATGCAGATTGTTGTGGCATGTTAGATGTGAGATCTCACAGAGACAACAAAATAATGTCAAACTATTTCTCCAAAAATGCTCAATTCTACCTCTTCAAACAGTTAACATTGCAATTAACAAACATTTTATTATCATTTTTTGATTCATATATATTTGTAAATTAATTTATTTTTGATCGAACTGTATCTTGCCTTTAGGAAATGTCCTTTATCCTATCTAACCACAACAGGTGGCTGTAGAGCTTCTTTTAAAGTTCACCTTCATCTGTTCTTCAAAGTAGTAACAAAATCCGAGTCATTTTTGTTGAGTGGAAGAATCATATGAAAAGAGGAACAATGAAGTTGCTGAACCATTGATAGAAATGAGGCACTTTGGTCACTGCTCACTGCTAAACGGGACCGCAGAGGTAAATAGGAAATCTTTGTGTTTCATCTCAAAGGTATTTGGACCCACGTCACAATACAATTGCATTATGTATTTTTCAGTTCCTAGTGCAGTTGACCAACAAGGGAGAAAGGGGGAAAATTGTTGACAGTTTAAAAACCACATCAAAGTTTGGGAATTAAGCACCCAGTACAAATGCTGTGAAGTGTATCTGCTTTTCCAGGCTGTAGCTTCAGAAATTATGTAAGAGGTCGGGAGAAGAGTTTTGTGCTTGCATTCACAAGGAATCACAAGGCAGTGTGGACTTTTCATGTGGTCTCTTTGTTTCCTGAAGACTGCTTACCTTTGATCGCAAAGGATTTAAAAATCTCCCAGCATCTTCAGTCATCTCATTTCACCTTACTTATCTTCTGTACTTGTGTTGTTCAACCTGAGGGTTGGGAGGGGGTAGCTATTAACTTACATTACCAATGATAGCGGGAAACTTGATATCTTTGGAAAGGAAGAAGGCCTGGAAAATATTTTTTTTCTATCTCTGAAACATTTCTGAATAAGTTACTAAGCAGCTACTGCGCATAACCATATAATATATAATTAGGTTTGTTATTTAATCATCCTTACCTTGTGATGAGTATTACCAGTAAATGTTCTATTAAAAGGCCAATGATTTCTATGTATTGAATCAGAACATTCCTTTGCTAATTTCGTAAATATCATAATCATAAACACAATCATACTTTATTCACCAAGTATGTTTTGCAACATACAAGGAAATAGATTTGCCATATACTCATAGCAATAAAAAGAAACAGTATGCACAAAATACATTTTAACATAAACATCCACCACAGCGACTCCTCCACATTAATCACTGTGATGGAAGGCGAAAAAAAGTTCAATCTCTCCCTTCTTTGTCCTCCAGCGGTCGGGGTCCTCTAACCTTCTGTTGACGGGACGATCTTACCCCCTTAGCCGGCGGCGGGCCTCCTCGTCGGGACGATCAAGTTCCTGCATCGGGGGGAATCTCAGCTCCACCGCACCGGGCAATCTGACCCCGGGTCGGGGCTAGTCGAATGTCGTGCGGCTTTTGGAGCTTCCCGACATCGGGCTCAACCCGAGACTGCGAGCTCCTTAATGTCCCAGGCAAGGAATCGGCTCCGATGGTAAGCCCACGTCCGCGATGGGGCTCAAAATCAGTCCCGAGCAAGGTCTCCAGCTCCACGATGTTCGGCCGCAGAGCGACCAAAGATACGATCCGGAAAACAATCGCATCTCCGGCAAGGTAAGAGATTGAAAAAAGTTTCCCCCAACCCCTCCGCCCACCCCCCACATAAAACAAACTAGAGAATATTAACACATACTTTTTTTAAACACACTAAAAATAACAAAAAATAGATGAAAAGGACAGACTGACTGTAGGCGAGGCTGCCATCGACGCGCTACCTGGTGAAAATATGCCCAAAACTGAGTGTTTTTTGTGTTGCTTAATACTAAAAACCCTCATGTACATTGACATTTCTCCTAGATTAACTCCAGGTGCTTATCATTCTGTTTTCTTTGCACTCCCCAACTGTAACAATTCTCAAGCAAAATAGAAATATGATCCACAAACCAGTGATCCACAAACATGCTCATATAATAGTTGAAGAAACTTAGCCAATTATTCTGAATAACGAATAAACTGTTGAACCCCTGATTATACTGTAAGTTTCAGACATATTGATTACCTCAGTTTTGTATGAATATGACTAAAGGCGTAAAGTAACATTTGCATTTAGTACCACATTGTCAGTGTTGCTAATTATTGTGGGACAATATTAGTATGTATGCATTTCATAAAGCCATAAGACATCAATAGAATCAGAGTTGAAGCCTGCAGCATGTGCATGTATGGATTGCATTCGCTGTGTAGTTTAATCATATGATTTATATTTGGCAAAATATTTGCATCTGAGACATGGTTTACCTATACAGAGTATGAATAACATGGCACCTGGTAGATGAAAAGACCCTAATGTCTATCGAGTTTGCCACCTGCCCCCCTGGTAGTCACATTATACAACAAGAAAGCTTTTTTCTGTCCAATTATAGCAATGAATGCCTTACAAGAGCCTTAATACAAAGGCAAGGAATACCCTACTGTTATAATCTTTGGACCACAGTTCCTGTATTTACTTCACAGAATATGTAGTGGTGCATTGCAATTTTTGCTTATTTCTCTATTTAATGAGACAGACTTTTGATATCAGAAATTTGACTGCAGCTTCAGAATTGACTGCAGTCTGCTCAAACACATTCCAAATTCATTTGTTTCAGCTCAGTTTAGTTTATTGTCACGTGCCATTTACCAAGGCACAGTGAAAAGCTTTTATCGTGTGCCAGCCAGTCAACGGAAAGACAATACATGATAACAATCGAAACATTTACAATGTATGGATACATGATAAGGGAATAACGTTTAGAGTAACGTAAGCAAGTAAAGTCCGAACAAAGATAGTCTGAGGGTCACCAATGAGGCAGATAGTTCAAATTCTTATGCTCAGTCCACCAAGGCCTACTGGATCTTCCAGTTGCTAACAATTTTCACACCCCTTGCCATTCCCACACTAACCCTTCTGCCCTGGACTCCTCCATTGCCAGAGTGAGGTGACATGCAAATTTAAGGAACAGCGCCTCATATTTCACTCGGGTAGCTTACAACCCAGTGGTATCAACGTTTTAAATTCTCAAATTTTAGATAACTTATATAAACACTAGCCACCCCCTCCTGTCCTTGCCCCCCCCCCCCCCCCCACCTCCATTAAAAGCTGGTTAACCAGTTCTACAGTTTGCAATGATGTATCGCTCCTGGGAGCACACTGTCCCTAGCCAACAATTGACCTCTCAGGGAACCATCCTGCCTGAGGTAATCTGTTGCCAGTCCTGATTTGTCTTGGTCTTTTCTTGCTTCCAGTTCTCTCCCCCCCCTCGCCCCCCACCCCCCCCCCCCCACACACACACACACCCTCCCACACCTATAATCAGTCTGAAGAAAGGTCCCAACCCAAAACGTCACCTATCCATTTTCTCCAGAGTTACTCCAGCATTTTTGTCTATCTTTGCTATAAACCAGCATCTGCGGTCCTATTTATTACCCAAATCACAGGTGCCCGGTCCCAGTGGAATTCACCCCACTCTCTAGAGTCATCTCTCTGAATTATCTCAGCAGGACTCTGCTCACAAAGAAGGGGTGTATAAGTTGGACAGAGTCTCTGACCCTACAGAAGGAAAAAAATCTGTGACACAGGAAACAAAGAATAGGATCACTGGTCCTTTTCCAAGTGGAAAGCAATGACTGGTGGTTACCAACTGGTTTTGTGCTTGGACCCCAGCAATTCACATTATATATTAATGGGTTTAGAGTTTAGAGAGATACAGTATGGTAACTGGCCCTTCAGCTCTCTGAGCTGACATAGACCATCAATCACCCATTCACACTAGTTCTATGCCATCCCACTTTCTCGACCACTCCCTACACCCAAGGGGCTATTTACAAATGGCAATCAACCTACAAACCTATAAAAAGTTAGATGAGGGAATTAAATATACTACAGTATCTGCTCATGCTCTGATTACACAAAGCTGGGTGGGAACATGGGCTGTGAGGACGATGCAGAGCGGTTCCAGTGGATTTGAACAGGTTGAATAAGTAGGCAAATGCACTGCTTAATGTAGGTGCAGTATATCATGTTGATAAATGCTTGGTGGGAAAAACAAGAAGACAAGTTATTATTTGAATGCAACAAATGAGGAAAGGAGATGGTTTCCTAATCTGTTGCCATACAGGTTATAACCTGCCTTCCTGTTTCCTTGTACTTCAGAGCATGGGGGAATTGAGTACAATAGCAGAGATCGCTTGCATAGCGCACAAGGTGCTTGAGAAACTCAGTGGGTCGGGGAGCATCTGGGAGGGAATGGACAGGTGGTTAGTTCCCTTCTTCAGATCAGGGATCTCTTACTGCAAGCAGGGATCTATCACGACAATTACTTTGGATCTTGGTGAGATCACACCTTGAATATTGCATGCATTTTTATCTCCTTATGTGAGGAAGAAAATTCTTGCTATGGGAAGATTTACCAGACTGATTCCTGGGAGAGTCGATCTGACTTCTGTTGAGAGATTGCGGTGATTGATCTTATATTCACAAGAGTTTAGAAGAATGCAAGAGAGTCACATTAAAACATATTAAAATCCTGATCAGATTAGACATACTGGATGAATGACGGATGTTCCCATTGGTTGGGAAGTCAAAACGAAGGGTCACAGCTTCAGGTATGGATTAGACCATTTAGGACTGAGCAATTTTTTCACGCGGAGCGGTGAATGTCCAGAATTCCCTAACACAGAAGCCAATTGCAGCCAAATCTATATATATATATATATATATATATATATATATATATATATTTTTGAAGGAGTTAAATGCTGTCCAAATGGTTAAAGAGATCAAAGGACACAGGGAGAAACCATTATCAGTGTACAGAAAGTAGTCAAACAACCATGATCATATTGAATGGTAGCACAAGCGTAAAGGGCTGAATGACATTCCCCTCCCCTTCTTTTTAATGTTTCTATGTTACTGCATCCTCTGTCTTCTTCGTGACAGACATTATTGCTTGCCTGCCATAGGAGTGAGCCTTTAAATGTTGAGGCTCCTCTGAAATATATGTGCAGCAGAGTACATTTGCAAAATTGTACACGTTTTTGTCGGGTAAACAATTGGGCTTTAGTGTTTTGCCCAGCGCATATTTTGTAAAATCCAAATTCTTGGGCACAAGCACCTTACCTGTTCATGGTGTCACTATATCTTGAGCAGGCAAAAAGGGTCATTGGCCAAACCTGTTGCAGCTGGGAAATTGACCTTTGAGAGTTAAATCAGCAGTCGGGAAATTAACCCGCCAGGATTGTTCCTACCGGAAATCCACCAGCAGCTAAGATCCAAGCCAGGGTCTCATAGCACTTCACAAGGTCAGGGATGGGCTGATTTTAATAATCAGTGGATGACAAGTGGGTGACAAATGAAGGGCAGAGGGCTGGGAATGTCCAGATAAAGGACACGATGGGGTGTGGGTGGAGAGATGGCTGAATTGTGGCAGACAGAGAGGGATGACTAAGACGAGGGCATGGAGGGCAGCGGGCACTCCCATTCTTAGCACCTATAAGCGCATGGTACTTATTTATGCCCTCAATTCTATTCTACCGATATACAGCTGGGTCACCCAGTGAGCTATCCACCTCAGAGGCTGGATGGGGGTCAGATCATAAGATCATGATAGGAGTAGAATTAGGCCATTCAGCCCAGCAAGTCTACTCCGCCATTCAATCATGGCTGATCTATCTCTCCCTCCTAATCCCATTCCCCTGCCTTTCCCCCATAACCTCTGACTCCCGCAGAGTGTCCCTCCTGAAAATCCCAGTAAGAATCACTCCCAGTGTGTGAGGCCTCAGTAAGATCAGCTATGTCCTTTCTCATGAGCTCAGTGGGATCTCTATCTCTCCTCCTAGGTTCCGAACTAAATAATTAGTTTTGCAAGTGGTCTTGAGAGGTCGCAAGCCAAGTTCAATTTGGCCTTATGGGCACCCAGCAGGAAACGGAAAAATTAAAAGCTGGGCCATATGTTTCAGCCAAAGCATATGTTTCTTTTAGATTATTGAAGTGAAGGAGAGGTGTAGATTTTATATAGCATAGCCCACGACCTGCTATATGCATTACTTGAACTTATGGTTGTAATTAGAAATGCTAGTGACAGCTATACTTCGCAGAAGTTAGGGTCCCATCAGTATCTGTCACTGTGCAGACATGGCCATTGCCAAATGAGGTAAAAAACACACACACGCATAGGGGATCAGAACGGGGAAAAAAAGAAGTTATTTCTGCAAAACCACAAATTGTTCTGTAATGATATGAAGCACAAAATACGGATGTCAATTAGTAGCACCATCATGGTGAGTGCTTCATGCAAGTCTAATGAATCATTGCCAGTCTTGATCTGACCATCTGCTTGGATAGGTTTTATTGCATTATTTTTCCATCCAAAAATATGAAGGGAGGATACAATTGTGACTATGCAGTAATATATGAAGATAATTAAGGGCAATGTAATCTATTTTATTCCCTATTCTCCATTAAATATACCAAATTTTGCTCCCACCAAACATTACCTCATCTGCCCTTCATTTTGATAATGCACGCCCTTCATTTTAGTACACTATTGCAATGGAGAGTGAGGTGAAAGTAGTAACCATTCATAGTAACTAGCTTGTAGTCTGAACTTGGTGAATGTAAGGTCAAATGTAATTATACTGTTGGGTTTAAAGCCTTGACCCTATCTCTTTCTTGAGTTTAAGGTAGATGACTTGAGAGGAGTAACATAATGCACATGTGTGGCAGGAAGCAGCTGCCTCAACTCCAGCTGCTCACCCTGCTTCATAAAAACTGTAAAACACCTTGTCAGAAAGTTCAATGGCTGAGTGTAGCTATAAAGGTGTCCATTTTGAAAGCACCTGATTACATGGGGGCAGAAAATGCTAAATCTGCAAATACATTAAAAAAAAAGACATTTCAACTGACAAGACTATTGATCAAAAACCGTTTCAGTTGTTTGAGATGAGGACAAAACTATCCGAGCAGGAAATTGAAAATCTACCATACTGTGCCATAAAATGTTTTCTTATACCATTGTAAGTAAAATCAGATGGTAAGATCGGTAAGGTGATCATAATGACCAAATCAAATTGTGAAACAGACAGTGAGGCAATACATTTAATCATTTGTAGGTACCACCTTACCATGAACCATAAATGTCCTCAAATGTCTCGGGTCTTGTAAATTTCTGTCTATAATTCAACCAATTTTTCACAAATTGCTAATTGGCAATAGTTTAGGACGATGGTTTAATCTCCTTCCTTATACATAGAGGCCTTGATGTTCTCACAAGCACACAATTTCTATCCCACAGACGAACACAAAGAGTGCCTTACCGCTGTTTTGTAACTAGATACATCATTGAAAATGGACTCTGTGGCCTAATAGAACAGGTGTCTTAATACCCTTCAAACACATATGTTTCATTGTAATCTGAGATTTCTGAAAATAATACATTCCCAGAGGATTCCCCAATTTCCTTTATTACAGAGAAGAATGATGACCAGTTGGCTTGAGGTCAAAACCTATACCTTAGCTATCCAGTTTGCAATGCAGCATATTTCTTGCTCTTTTCTAACTTTAACATTCAAAATCAAGCACATTGCGTCTATTAGAAAGATGGATCTTTTGCTTCAAATGACAATAGATTTTGGGCCTGATTCTGATTCCATGTTGTTCAAAGAAGATTACATTGCCTTTAATTCACTTGTTATTTTTTTAAATTATGGAAATTTTCTTGACCTAATTGCTGAAAAAGGGTGTATTAGATGGTAATGACAAAGATGTGGTAATGATGCCTGGGCTTAGTCAAATCACCTCGTTAAATTTCTGCATGGGAACTAGCAGGTTATAAAAGCCTGCATACAGTCTGAAAATGTCAAAAGATAAGGATGTTGGAGATATACAATGATAATTGGGCAGCTCTGTGATGGAGTAGCGGAAACCCTGCCTCACAGCTACAACGATCCAGGTTCAATCCTGACCTCAGATGACACATTGTTACCTATGATTTAGAAAATTGATTCTTTTAGCCCTTTTAATTATCAAATTGTTTTCCCATTGTGATACTTTTGGAAATATAAATAGGTTTATAAATTACTGAAAAATAAATAAGTTTATTAAGATTAATTGGAAAGTTTCCATAACTCACCTAGTTAGTTGTCCGTAGTGTTAGCTGTGTGGACTGTTTGTCTTCTGTTGACTATTTTGGATCCAATTATTTCACTTTTATTGTATAAGGTAAATGCATGTCTCTTTGTGTTAATAGATTCAAATCCAGTTTAACCTCAGCACAGAATGAAAATAAATTGCTTCAAAACAACAAATTCCTCTCCATCTTTTGAGTGAATCCACCAAATTTGTGTCTCTTCAGTGCTGAGCTTATTTACATACTCAGATACACTCAAGGAACTGCAGATGTTAGTTTGCAAAATAAGATACAAATGCTGAAGTGGCTCAGTTGGTCGGGCAGCATCTCTGGAGAACATTGATAGGCAACGTTTCAGGTCGGGACCCTTCTTCAGGTGTTGGTGTTGATAAGATCATGTGTTGTGCATAGGCCAATCTTGAAGCGTGTCTATCTGCCCTTCCCTATTGGTGCAGGTAGACACGCTGGACTGTCCCCATTCACGATGCCTCTAGACCTTTCAAACTAGTCTCCAAGGCAGATTGAGACTTCCAAGTCGTCTTATCCTCCTCTGCTCTCACAGAAATGCTGCCATGAAGTCCCTGTTGACAAAACAGTAAGGTCTCCATTCAAGGAATGGTCAGAGCTGGTATGATATTGACTGATTCTGACGTGAAGGAGCTCCTGCTCCTATTCTCCAGGTCTCCAAATAATGCGATGAAACATACTTACTTTTAACTAGCTATTTGGAAGAGAACCTCTTTGTGGGTGGAAGCATTCCCCCTTTTGCATTACAGTGTTGACGTCAGGAATGTTTAGTTCAGTGAATGCATCCCTGGGATTACTGTGGATGTGAGTGTGTGGTTAGTGCATCAGATCAAACGTAACCCAGCTTCCAGCTGGACCAATGTTGCTTCATCGATTGAGTACTGTAGCTCTAATTTTCATTCACACAGTTTGTTCATTAAATTTGTGTGTAATTCATTTATCAGGACCTCACTGAATAACACGGGAAATATTCTGATTGTCTTGTAATTGATATATGAGGCTCAGACTGATTCACGGGGGATTACACTTTGAGTTGTGTGTAATTGACGTATCAGGTTCAGGTAAATTCAAACGGACTTTTGTCCAGATAATCGCGTCATCAGAATCAGACGTCAGCATGTTCTAATGATTGTGCAATTTCATTATCAGAATTGGGAGTTACACAGGATTTCAGAGTGAATATTGTGTCATTCACGTATGTGTTTCGGACTAATTCACATGTGTAATCATGATGCAGGAATAGTTTTTCACTTGTGAATGATCTGATTTGTGTGTTGTTTATGATTTGTGCATAACTCATCTTTCAGGATTAGACTGATTTACATGAATGATGTACACTTCACATATCAGGTTCAGACTCATTCACAGGTCAATTGTTCTCCCTATTGTATCAATTACATCACAATCTGGCAGATTCACACAGGAGATCACCTGAACACATGATTTATATGTTAGAATCAAGACATTCATTTGATGCAGATTAAAATCATAATGTAGATTGTGCATCAGGAGTAGACTGATTAAGAGGAGGTTCATTCATCTGGATCAGAAATCTTCACACAGATAACTGATTAGTATATCAAGATCATAATACTAAATGTGGTATGTTTGCTTTGCTTAAGAAGGAACTGCTGATGCTGGAAACTCTGTAGAAGGGTTTCGACCCGAAACGTTGCCTATTTCCTTCGCTCCATAGATGCTGCCTCACCCGCTGAGTTTCTCCAGCATTTTTGTTTACCTTCTGTTTGTTTTGCTTAATTGGTGTATCAATCAAGTATCAAAATTAGACTGATTCACACAGAACTAGTCTAAACAGCCTATAGCTTACGTAAGCGATCTAATGGATTGAATGGTGAATAGTTCTGGCTACTGTTGAGTTTATATATCAGGAGCATGATTTACATGGGAAATGTTCTGACTAGTTCACTTTTCATATTGGTAGATCAGTCCCTTTCACTGATTTCAACAGAAGAATATCACATTTCCTTCTGCTTGGTATTATTCATGTTTCGGGATCAGACTGATTCACATCAGCAAGGTTTGGATAGCAATTCATGTATCAGGTTGTGACACATTCGAATGGAGAATGTACAAGCCGGTGTAAAGATCAGATCACAGGCTGATGTGTACTAGCTCTCCCCCCCGCCCCCACCCCCCCCCCCCCCCGCCTCCGCCCTCCCTTTACAAACAAAGTCTGAAGTGCTGAGTACTTTCAGCATTTTCTGTTTTGATTCACATAGGATTTGTTTAAATTGCCGTGTAATTGATTACGTAAAATGCTCTGGTTAGTGCATAGTATAAATGAAATCTCAGTATCAGGTTGATACACACAGGAAATTCTTCTGTGTAGTGTGTAATTCATGCTTCAAACTGAAACTATTTCACAAGTGGATGTTCTGACTAATGTAGGAACTGCAAATGTCGGTTTACAAAAAACACACCAAGTGCTGGAGTATTGGATTATGCAGGTCAGGCAAGATCTCTGAAGAGCATGAACAGGTGACATTTCTGGAAGCACCCTCTACAATAATTCTGAAGAAGGGTACCAACCCAAAACGTCACCGATCCATGCTCTCCAGGAGTGCTGCCTGGCACGTTGAATTACTCCAGCACTTTGTGCCTTTTTCTGACTAATACAGTTTGTTTATCAGGATCAGAGCAATCACGTGGTGTTGACATCACTGTTTAGTACGTCACACGACTGTTTAATACGTCACACATGTTGTAGGATTAGAACGACTCACATGAAAGATCTTCTGATGGCTTTGTAATTCTTTCATCCAGATTGTAATAGTTCACATGTAAAATGACCTAATTAGTGTGCAATTCCTTGGCAGGGTCAGATTGATTCACAGGCCTTTGTTCCAATTTGTGAGGTTCATTTATCACAATCTGATGGATTCAACAGAAAATGACATGTTTACTGTGTGAATCATGTACCAGCATTAGACCAATTTATTTGGTTATGTTGCCACGAATGTGTATTTTATGATTGAGGTTTACATTGATTCACACAGGGCATGTTTCAAATAGTGTGTAGTTCATGGTTCAAGTTCAATCTGTTGCACACACTTCTGCTAAAGTTCATGGACCCGAAAGGATAACATTGTCTTTCAACAGATGCTGTCTTTCATGCTGACTATTTCCACCATTTCTGATTTGATTCAGATGGTGTTTCATGTATCGGTTTCAGGCTGATTCCTGCAGGAAATGGTCTCCATGTTTGTAATTCACCTGTAAGGATGAAAATAGTTCCCAGGGGAATGTTCTGATTAGTTAATGTTTCATGTGTGAGAATCAGACTGATTCATATACTTCGGAGGAAAGAACTGAGACGTTAACTCTGTTTCTCTCTCCACAGATGCGTCCTGGCCTGCTGAGTATTTCCATTATCTGTTTTGATTCACACGGGTTTTTTTCTGATTAGTGTGTAATTCATGTATCAGGATCAGACTGATTCTAACAGGTAAGTTCTGATTAGTGCGCCATTTTTGTGTCAGGTTAAATTTGTGTGTAATGCATTTATCAGGATATTAAATATTCACACCAGGAATGTTTTAATTCGAGCATAGCATAGGTCTCAGGATCAGTCTGATTCACATAGAGAAAGTCCTCATGGGTGTTTATTTTTCAAGTATCAGGAGTCAGCCTGATTCAAACCTTCTACATTTCATGTCAACAGCCTGAAACATTGGCTGCAGCGAGCTTAAAGGAGGTCATGCTTCATGTTTGGTCACCATCCACGCTCCACAAAACAGCCTCCTCTTCACCCAGTCGATCTCCACAAGCACATTCAGTCTTTGTCATTCTGCAGGGCTAATTGCACTTAAGGTAGGGTGATCTGAGTGTTGTCACACGTGATCAAAATGTCAGAAACATTTAAAGATAGATAGAAGCAACAAAAAAAATGTGATTGTTTCAAAAAATAAAAACAACATGTACATAGCACATATTTAACTCTTGTAAATTAGAAACATTGATATAAAGTGAATTAAAAACAAAAGAAGCAAACCATGATAGAATAGTTAACGTTTCTGTTTCCCATGGTAAAATTGTCTAAAATTAGACCCATCGAGTCTACTCCACCATTCAATCATAGCTGATCAATTGTTCCCTTCAACCCCATTCTCCTGCCTACTTCCCTAAACCTATGATGCCCTTATTAATCATGACATTTATAAGGCTTCTTGATAATAAGGAATATGGAATTAATGGAGCCAAATAGGATTAATGTAGATGGGCATGATCATGGCTGAAGGGCCTGTTTCCATGCTGTACTCGTCTATTACTCCATAAACCTTTGCTATTCAGGTTTATGAGCCCACTACAGTGAACGGGCCTCTAGATATGCCAGCCAGTCCTGATTTGATCAGATACCAAATGTATCTAGCTGAGCCCAGCATTGGAGCAGGAAGCCAGTTGTACCAAGATGGTATGAATGGTTTAAGCCTAGTTTATTTCTACGTTCTTATGCGGTGCATACATGTGGAAGTCAAGAACACACTGAGCAGTGGAGGGTGTCTGGATAACAGTTCATTAGTTCCAGACAACAGCTGGAACAAATACTGGAGCATTATTTAGCTCACTAACTTTGTTTTTCATGGTATGTCATTCAAGAATGAAGAAGCGATCGATTCACGAAGAGCATTGTTTTGTTTTGTGCCTAAATGATGTATTGGGATCGGACTTATTCATATTTCCTATTTTCTAAATAGCGCAAAATTCTTGATTCAAAATTCAAGCTTATTAATTACCAAGAATGTTTTGATTAATGTATTATTTACGTAGCATGATCGGACTAATTCAAATGGGGAATTAAATCATTAATGCGTAATTTGTAAATCAGATTAGTGTTTCACACCCTTCTGCTGATGGACAGACCTAAGACATTTAACTCTATTTTCTTTTGACAGATGATGCCTGGACTACTGACAAATTTTATTGTTTTCTGTTAATTTATAAATCAGGATTGAATTGATTCACATCTGTTTGCAGATTAGTGTTTCACACCCTTCTGCTGATGGACAGACCTAAGACATTTAACTCTATTTTCTTTTGACAGATGATGCCTGGACTACTGACAAATTTTATTGTTTTCTGTTTTGATTCACTCATTTTATTTGAATTAATGTGTTATGGGTGTATTGGAATCATACTGGTTAATGTTGGGAATATGTTGATAACTGTGGAGGTCATTGATCAAGTATGTAATGATTTTCATAGAGGATATTCTGATTAGTGTATAATCAGAATCGGAATAATTCAGGGAAGATTTTGATGAGTGTGTAATTCATGTCTGTATATAACAGATTGGGCTGGGCATTGTTCTGACTAGTGAGCACTTCATGTATCAGGTTGCAAAAATGCTGGAGAAACTCAGTGGGTGAGGCAGCATCTATGGAGCGAAGGAATAGGCGACGTTTCGGGTCAAGACCCATCTTCAGACCCTCTCTCTGAAATCTACTCCACTTCATGTATCAGGTTCAGAGTGTTACATCCCCTTCACTTAAAGGTCATTGACCTGAAATGTTAACCTGGTCTCCCTGTCCAGGGATGATGTTTTGCCTCGTTGTCTATTTCTAACATTTTCTATTTTAATTGATGCTGGCTTTAGTTCTGATTTGTATATAATTTATCAGATTTAATCACATAAGAAACGTTACAGTTAGTCTGTAATTTATAAATGAAAACAGACAGATTCTCAAGACGTTGTGTTCTGATTAATGCATTGTTCATAAAGTCATAGTGATACAGTGTGGAAACAGGCCCTTCGGCCCAACTCACCCACACCGGCCAACAATGTCCCAACTACACTAGTCCCACTTGCCTGTGCTTGGTCCATATCCCTCCAAACCTGTCCTATCCATGTACCTGTCTAACTGTTTCTTAAACGATGGGATAGTCCCAGCCTCAACTGCCTCCTCTGGCAGCTCATTCCATACACCCACCTCCCTTTGTGTGAAAACGTTACCCCTCGGATTCTTATTAAATCTTTCCCCCTTCACCTTGAACCTATACCCTCTGGTCCTCGATTCTCCTACTCTGAGCAAAAGACTCTGTACATCTACCCGATCTATTCCTCTCATGATTTTGTATACCTCTATAAGATCTCCCCTCATCCTCCTGCGCTCCATGGAATAGAGACCCAACCGACTCAACCTCTCCCGATAGCTCACATCCTCTAGTCCTGGCAACATCCTCATAAATCTTTTCTGAGCCCTTTCAAGCTTGACAATATCTTTCCTCTAACATGGTGCCCAGAACTGAACACAATATTCTAAATGCGGTCTCACCAACGTCTTATACAACTGCAACATGACCTCCCAACTTCTATACTCAATACTCTGACTGATGAAGGCCAAAGTGCCAAAAGCCTTTTTGACCACCTTATCTACCTGCAACTCGACCTTCAGGGAACCATGCACCTGTACTCCTAGATCGTGTATCAAGATCTGATTAATTGAAAGGGGGAATGCTCCAATATTGTGTCATTTTGTGTCATTGAGTTTATTTATGAAAACAGATTGATTCACTAGAGGTTACCTTCTAGTTGCTATAAAAGTGCCGTTTCAGGATCAGTCTAATTCACATCGGGAGTGCTCTGATTAGTTTATAATTCACAAACTAATCACTCAAGGTTAGATTCTAGTTACTGAGAAATTCATGTGTTAGTATCCATTTGATTCCCATCAGAAATTATCTTTATTCATGTAACAGGATCAGACCAATTCACCTTGGGGACTGTTGCAACGTATGTGATTTGTCTGAGATTCAAATTTTATCATTGCTGCCACAGAATCGGGCAGGTTCATAGATCGAATAATTTGATTAGCTGAAATGTGTGTGTCAGATCTAGTCTGATATAAACAGGGATTGACCTGATTATTGTGGATCTGCTGCACCAAGCGGAGATTAAACACACATGTATGCTCTGATGTGTGTGACTCATGGATGACGGTCATTTTTCACTCATATTGGGAATATTCTGATTAGTGTGTAATTCATATGTCAGGAACAGATAGGTTCACGTGATGTGATCAGACTGGTGCATAGATCTTATGTTGGCAACAAACTGATTCACATGAAAGGTGTTTTGATACTGTTGGTATGTAATTCATGCAGAAAAATCAGACCAGGTCACCCACGGAATTTCTGATTGATGTGCACTTTATATATCAGATCAATCCCAGTTTTGAGGGGAGTGTTGTGTATGGTGTGTAATTGCCATATCCGGACAAAAATGGATGTTCAAATGTAATTGTCCACCTTAGTGTTTAAATCAGTTATCAATAACAGACTAATTCACAAGGTTGTTCACTGATTAGAATGTAGATCATGAATCAAAAGCAGTCCAATTTACAATGGAAAAGATCTGGTTAGTGTGTAGTTCTGAGTTTGGATCAGGCTGATTCACATGAAAATGCTCTGATTTATGTATGATTTACGTATTAAACAGTGATTGAAGATTGTTGTGATTGGGATCATGCAGTTTCTCGGACAGAATAATCTGATTACTGTATGAATCACATATCATCAACAGACTGATTCACAAGGGAAAATTTATATCATGTTCCTGGATCAGATGACCAACGTGAATCATCTGAATAATGCAGGGTCCCTGCAACAAAAACGCATCAGTTCACATCATTGAACTGTGCAATCCACATATAATGATTAGAACTACTCACACAAAGCACGGTTTGATAAGTGTTATTTATGTATCTGTATCAATTTCAATTGTATGGCAAGTATTCTGATTACTGTGTAATTCCTGTATCATTACAGGCTCGTTCATACAGTGTTATGTTCTGATTAGTATGTACATTTCATAACAAGGTCAGTTACATTCATCAGTGGAATGACTTGTTTAGTTTGTGATTCATAAATCAGAATCAGACCGAGCCACATGGGACATGTTATAAACAATAATTCAACTATCCGAATGCCCTGCATAGTATACAATCCTAATATAAAAATCAGAAAAATCCACAGATGTGATTATTTGATTAGTTTGTAAATCACATATTGTATGAATTTGATTCACACAGAGATTGTATAGATCGATAAATAAATCATGTATCAGGACTGGACGGATTCACATGGAAGGAGCTGATTAATATATAATTCATTTATTTAGGATTAGACTAATTTCACAGAAGGATTAATCCGTTTACCATGGATCTCTAGTATCAAAAAATGGGCTAATTTTCAGAGTTATGTTCAGATAATAATGTGATTTATGTAATGGGCAATTCTCACTCACATTGCCAATGTTCTGGTTAGTGCCTGAATCATGTGTAAGCATCATTGGACATGATCTGATAAGCATGTAATTTAAGCTATCAAAAACAAATATTATTAAAGCAGACTAATTTTACACAAGGTTACATTCCAGTTAAAGAGCTGTCTATCGTGATCAGACTATTCATGGGAATATCAATTCATGTATGTGGAGCATATGCACGGTTCCCTCATTAATGTGAAATTCCTGTATCATGAACAGTCTAACTCACACAGGAAAGGTTCTGATCAGTGTGCGGTTCATGCATCCGGGTTGAATGGACTCACTGTGGGAAGACACCTGTAAGTGAGTTAATCATGTCTTTGGGTCAGATTGATTCACTGGTGGAATATTCTGATTATTCACAGTTTATGTGTGGGAATCAAACTGATTTGCACAAAAATTGTTCTGACTAGTGAGCAATTCATGTGTCAAGATATGAATCTTGATATCACAAGATTATCTTGATTCCCGTACAGAATCATTTGATTAATGAGTAAATTAAATACCAGCATGTTATCAATTCACAGAGATGATGATCTGACTAAGGACTGATTCTCTGGAAGAATGTGTAATTATTTTATGTACAAGAATTTATAATAATTAGTATCGCTATCCTGGTTATTGCATAATTGAAATATGGTCAGATAGATTCCCATTTTCTCATTGGTATGTAAATCTTTATGAAGGATTGGACTCATTTACATGATTGTTTTAATTATTGTGTAAAATTTATATCAATTGATTTACAAAGTTTATTCTGATCAATCGTAAACCATCGATCAAGATCGTACTAATTCATATAAGGATTAATATGATGAATATGTGGTGCACGAATCAGAATCAGACTGATTCATGCTGCAGATGTTCTGATTAGTTATTCATTTACGTACATCAGGCATAAATACGTACATAGAACACTCCATGAGTTCTAATTAGAACACATGAAGTGTTCTAATTAGAGTAAAATTTCCATAGCCACATCAGATTCATTCAATTAGTAAATATTCATGTAAGTGTATAATTCAGGACACAAAGTGCTGGAGTAACTAACGGCATCAGGCAGCATCCCTGGAGAACGTGGTGACATTTTGGGTGGGGACCGTTCAGAAGGGTCCCAACCCAAAACGTCACCTATTCGTGTTCTCCAGAGACGCTGCCAGACCCGCTGTTATTCCAGTACTTTATGATTATTTGTTGTAAACCAGCATCTGCAGTTCCTTGTGTCTCTGTATTATTCATGAATCAGAATCAGTTTAGTTCACGAGAGGAATGTTTGAATTAATGTATAGCTCATATAACTTGAACAGATGGATTCCCACGTGAAATGTCCTGATCACTGTGCAAATGATGTGTCAGACTTTGTTCTAAATTATGTGTAATTAAATAGAATTATCAGGGAAGTTTAATGTATTTGGAGCAGGTAACCATTTTTATTTCGTTTTCTCTTGGTATCAAAAGTCACTGAAATTATGACTGTTTTCAGTTAATGATAGCTCCCACCAGGTCATGGTTGTTTGAAATTTTCTCCCCAGGGAGTTGAAGAGTGCAGACATCTGAACAGCTGATCCAGTAACCTCCCTCTTGGGAAATACCTCACAGTCATGGGCAATTTGCCTCCACTCTAGTTCTGTGGCTTCTGTGGTACCTGATGAAACCAGCCTAGACAACCGACCTTGTGCTCCATCTGCCATTTGCACTGAGTTTCTGCAGGCTCGCACTGTGGAGAATTAAGATTTTCAATGCAATTCTGAAAGCTCTTTTTCCAGCTCTTTGAGTGGTTATGGGACTGAGATTTCCACAGATTCAAGGTGACACCACACATTTTTAAAAGTGCTTTGTGAACATCCTTGAATTATTTCTCCTTTACTCCTGGCAATTTTTTGCCTGAATAGAGCTCAGAGTAAAATACTTATTTCAGCAGTCTGGTATTACAAATATCAATGTCATGGCCTGTCCATCAGAGCAGGCACAGTGAAATTGGAGCCTCAATGCTGGGGATGTTGGCCTGGGAGAGAATACTGGCATGGTTTCGCTCACTCTCAGATGTTGCAGAGTCACGGTTGGCAATATCTCTCAAAGGATTTGAGGAGCCTGTTCTAAATAATCTGAATCACAGTCATTTTCAGGAGGGTAACGTTTCTTGAAGCATATGAGAGTATAGGCCTCATATTAAACATCTACAAAACAAGATACCTCAACAAACCTGTTCCTACCACACAACACCATCCCGTACAACATAATTTTAGAAAATGAGAAATTGGAGTTGTAAAGTATCTATGTCGTAAGTAGTGAAGTAGTCAAACCTACTCTGGTCAGACTTTGTAAATGTTGGGGCAAATGGGCAGCATAATACAACATGACAGACAGTGAGTACTGCAACCTATCAAGAGACAAACTTTGTCTAAGTAATGATGGGATGTATTTGTAAGGAGACTACAAATTCACACCAATTCAAGCTCTAGATAATGAACAATATTCACTACCCACTTACGTAAGACAAGCATGCAGAGGTAGCAGGCAGAAAATAATTCCTAAAATGGAACCTCTCTCATGCCCATCAAAAGTAGAATATCTACTTTTATAGTTGTTCTATAGTAGTGACTTGCTCTGTTTGACTTGTACAAGTGCAATATTTTTTTCTAAACAATCCAGTTTCCTTAAGGGCCTGTCCCACTTTCCCGAGTTATTCACGAATTCTCCTGAGTTATTCACGAATTCCCCCGAGTTTTCAAACTCGCAGAATGTTCGAAATGAGTCCGTAGGAGGCCGTAGGAGTTTGTGGATATATCATAGCAGCTCGTTATGCTAGCCGAAGGTACTTAGGGCATCAGATAAGTCGGGACGTTTTTTCGGCCTGATGAAAAATATCCACTAGTAAAAAAAATAGCCCCAATACCTACGGCTGGCATAACAATAGATGAGGTTGGAGGAGTCAACCCAAGCAGTCGTTCCAGGTGCGACAGAGGTTCACCTGCACCTCCTCCAACCTCATCTATTGCATCCGCTGCTCTACATGTCAGCTGATCTACATCGGTGAGATGTAGGCTTGGCGATCGTAATGGTCCGCATTAACCAACCTGATCTCCCTGTTGCTCAGCACTTCAACTCCCCCTCCCATTCCGAATCCGACCTTTCAGTCCTGGGCCTCCTCCATTGCCAGAGTTAGCACCACCGGAAACTGGAGGAGCAGTTCCGCTTGGGCAGTCTGCTTCCCAGTGGCCTGAACATTGACTTCTCCAATTTCCGATAGCCCTTGCTGTCTCCTCCCCTTCTCAGCTCTCCCTCAGCCCTCTGGCTCCTCCTCTTCCTTTCTTCTTCCCCCCCCCCCCCCCCCCACCCTGCATCAGTCTGAAGAAGGGTTTCGGCCCGAAATGTTGCCTATTTCCTTCGCTCCATAGATGCTGCCGCACCCGCTGAGTTTCTCCAGCATTTTTGTCAACCTTCGATTTTCCAGCATCTGCAGTTCCTTCTTGAACATATGTAATATATGTAATGTATGTAATGTATGTACGGTCAGGTTGGGGGGAGTTCTCCCGCCATGGGTACCATGTAATCCCGTGCTACCTGCTCCATGGTTGGATAATCGGCGACTAAACCGTATCCCCCACCTGGTTTGCCAGGTGAGGAGGGGGCTGTGGACCCTCAGCAGGACAAAAACAAGACCTGACAAAGGGCAGATGAGCTCCTAGCGAGCCAACGGCCATCCACACTTCAGTAGAAGTTACGATCACTGTCATACATAGCATTGTAAGGCACCATGCCTGTTGATGTTTTCAACGATGATGATGATGATGATGATGATGATGATGATGATGTAATGTAATATGTAATGCTATTTTCGTGACCCTTCAGACTGAGAGTCAGCGGAAAGGGAAACAAGAGATATAGACGGTGATATAAAAAAATATAGAACAATTAAATGAAAGATACTAATCATATTATCTTCCGTTACCATTTCCATACCGACCTTTTTAGCCTGTGCCTGCTCCATTACAAGAGTGAGGCCAAGCCTGAACTGGAAAAGCAGCACCTCATTTTACGCTTGGGTAGCATACAAAATAACAGAACAAACATTGAAATCTACCATCTATCTATACATAACTAAAACTCTGATCTTGTTATCTTCCGGTTTGGCGGTCATTCTATTTGCGCAAAAAACGTTCGCAATAGCGCTACGATTTTTCACCAGTTCACTCACCGTTCTCCTATGCTGCGAATGCACCAAGTTTCGTTCTGATCGGTTGAATGTCCTAAAAGTTAGCGAGGTTTAAAAATCGTAAAAACCGCGCGTGTGCAGATCGATCTTTTCTCCTGCCAGTCAGCGCCGCGCGGATTAGTCTACCCTGTCACTCCACGGGACGGTCCGCCCCTTCCTGCGCCATCGCGTATTTACTGTAGCTGATGATGGCCGTCGGAGGTTTCCAACCGGTCTTTCGGAGGGAACCGAAGCAGCCCCGCCCCGAGCAGCTCAGAGTCGGAGACCCAGCCCAGCCCAGAGTCGGAGATGCCGCCGATGTCGCCAAATGGAAATCTGAGACTCTGATTCCAGCGGAGGAGAACGACCAATGACCAGCACCTGCTGTGAGACAGCATTGCACCGCCAATTCCATCCACTACTCCTCTGGTCCCCCTCGCTGGCTCCTCCCCACCCCCCATGATGCCCCCCTCTCCCCCATGGCTGTTCCCCATCTTTTCTCCAAGCTCACTCCCCCCCCCCCCACCCACACACCCCTCTCCCCCCACAAACCCCCGCCCACACACCCCTCTCTCCCCTCACAACCCCCCCCGCCCACACACCCCTCCGCCCCACTGCCCACACCCCGCCCACACACACACACACACCCCACCCCCAGGGGAAATGAGCCGCGCCTGCGCAGTTAGGGGCTACGGGTGAGTGGAGGAATATTGCGTTGGGGAATGGGTTGGGTTGGGGGACCAGGCCTCCCGTGTGACTGGGACCCAACGGGTCCCACTTAGTCTAGTTCCAAATAAAGCCACCTCTTCCCCCTCTGTCCTTCCTGCCATCCAAACCACCCTGGTGCTCACCCATTTCTCCAACTATCCTTCCACGTTACCCCCGTTCCCTTCCACCTATAACCCTCTTCTAGCTACATTTCACTCCGCTTCTCTCTTTATCTAACACCTTTATCATCTCTAACCTTTGTTACTTACTCCACCTGCTAATCAAACACCTTCACCTATATCCATCTATCACTTGCCAGGCTTTGTCCTGCCCCTATCCTCTAAACCTATCCTATCCATGTACCTATCTAAATATTGCTTTAGAAACTATGATAGTACCCAACTCAAATACCTCTTCCAGCAGCTCTTTCCACATGTGTAAGAAGGAACTGCAGATGCTGGTTTAAACCGAAGATAGACACTAAAAGCTGGAATCTCTGGAGAAAAGGAATGGGCGACATTTCGGGTCGAGACCCTTCTTCAGACTGGTTAGGGATAAGGGAAATGAGAGATATAGATGGTGATGTCACCAAAACACTATCTTAGAAACTTTCCAATCAGGTTTCAGGGCCCACCACAGCAGAGTCTGCCTTGTTAAAGGTACATAATGACCTACTGCTCACTGTTGACTCTGGCGACTGTGCAATCCTGCTCCTTCTTGACCTCAGCGCAGCATTTGATACTGTCGACCACACCATCCTAATTGACCGTCTCTGGTACGGGGTTGGTATTGATGGCACTCCTCTGAGCTGGTTCATCTCCTACCTCAAAGGTAGGAGTTTCTCGACTAACATAGGCAACTCTTTCTCCTCCCCAGCTAATCTCTGCTGTGGGGTTCCACAAGGTTCCATCCTTGGCCCCATTCTCGTCTCCCTGTATATGCTCCCCTTAGGCCAAGTCATTAAAAGGCACGGCATTTCCTTCCATTGCTATGCAGACGATACACAACTCTATCTCCCCCTGAAGCCCCAAAACAAATCAAATCTGCTTAACCTTACCCGCTGCCTCGAGGATATAAAGTGTTGGACGGCCCAGAACTTCCTCCAACTAAACGAGAGTAAGTCTGAGGTCATCCTTCTCGGCCCCTCGGACTCAATCAAAATGATAGCAGGCAGCCTTGGAAGCCTTACCCCACTACTCAAACCTCACGTCAAAAACCTTGGCGTGATATTTGACTCAGCACTGAAATTTGACAAACAAGTCAATGCCGTGGTAAAAGTTAGCTTCTTTCAGCTTCGGACGATAGCTAAAATAAAACAATTCCTCCACTTTGATGACCTCGAAAAGATCATCCACACATTTATCTCCTCCCGCCTAGATTACTGCAACTCCCTTTACACTGGCATCAGCCAATCTTCCCTGTCCTGCCTGCAACTGGTCCAAAACGCCGCAGCGAGACTCCTGACGGGCACCCGAAAAAGGGACCACATCACCCCGAAACAGGCCTCTCTCCACTGGCTCCCTGTGCGGTTCCGTATACATTTCAAGATCCTCCTCTATGTCTACAAAGCCCTCAATGGGCTTTCCCCCACCTACATTAAAAGTCTTCTCACCCACCACTCCACCTCCAGGTCCCTCAGATCGGCCGACTTGGGGTTGCTGAGTATCCCGCGGTCTAGGCATAAGCTCAGGGGCAACCGCGCCTTTGCGGTTGCAGCTCCTAGACTGTGGAACAGCATCCCCCTTCCCATCAGAACTGCCCCCTCCATCGACTCCTTTAAGTCAAGACTAAAAACTTATCTATACTCCCAAGCCTTTCTTGACATCCTCTGAGCGAGGGCTATATGTATATATGTATGTAGTTTGTTTGTTTATATTATTCTTATAACAAATGTAAAGCACTTTGGCCAACGAGAGTTGTTTTTTAAATGTGCTATATAAATAAATGTGATGACTTGATGTGGAGATAAAGAACAATGAATGAAAGATATGCAAAAAAGTAACGATTATAAACGAAACAGGCCATTATAAGCTGTTTGTAGGATGAAAACGAGAAGTTGGTGCGACTTGGGTGAGGGAGGGATACAGAGCGAGGGAATGCCGGGGCTACCTGAAGTGAGAGAAATCAAACTTCATACCACTGGGCTGCAAGCTGCCCGAGCGAAATATGAATGAATGAATGAATGAATGAATGAATGAATAGTTGAATGAATGAATAATTTATTAGGTTCATACATTAAAAAGAACAAAACTTTACAATCTGTGTGAATATGAACCAACACTGTATCCATTTCACACAACGTTCACATAATCAATGACTGAAAAAGGAATAGGCTGAAGACACAAAGCTTATTTTTGCCTATCCGATACAATCCATAAGATAAGAAACCCAGAATATCAGCATTACAAAGGAAAGAAAAAAATAAAATTTACTCTAAATTGTAATCCTTACTTATTTTACATTTTAATCATTTTAC
Organism: Malacoraja senta; assembly: GCA_038087875.1. NCBI lineage: Eukaryota > Metazoa > Chordata > Chondrichthyes > Rajiformes > Rajidae > Malacoraja > Malacoraja senta. The sequence goes on along the minus strand of JAXLNO010005460.1, from coordinate 109,285 downwards.
ATTATAATCCTTAATTATTTTACATTTTAAAGCTTTTTGGAAACTCGACAGAGAGCTACAAAATTTCAACTCATCACTAAGCCTGTTCCATAATTTGACTCCCAAAACTGAGACACATCTATATTTTACATTGGTTCTCACTTTACATGTTTAAAAAATACACAACCCTCTTAAATTATAATGAGATGCTGTTCCTCCAATTTGTGTTTAGCCAAACTCTGACAATGGAGGAGACCGAGGACAGAAAGGTCTGTGTAGGAATGCAAAGGAGAATTAAAGATCAAGTTGGTTCACGCGGGCTGAGTGAAAGTGTTCCGCGAAACGATCGCCCAATCTATGTTTGGTCTCGCTGATATATAAGAGTCCACATCTTGAACAACGGATACAGTAGATGAGGTTGGAGGAGGTGCAAGTAAACCTCTGCCTCACCTGAAAGGACTGTCGGGGTCCCTGGACAGTGACAGGTGTTGCATCTTCTGCAGTTGTAGGGGAAGGTACATGGGCAGGGGGTGGTTTGGGTGGGAAGGGATGAGTTACCCAGGGAGTTGCGGAGGAAACTGTCCCAGCGGAAAGAGGTGGAGATGGCAAAATGTGGCTAGTGATGCGATCCCGTTGAAGGTGGCGGAAATTTTGGAGGATTATGTGTTGTATGCGACGGCTGATGGGGTGGAAGGTAAGGACTAGGGGGACTCTGTCTCTGTTGCAACTAGGGGCAGGAGGAGCAAGTGCAGAGCTGCGGGGTACCGAGGAGACACGAGTGAGGGCCTCATCTATGATGGGAAAGGGCAACCCCCATTCCCTAAAGAATGAGGACATCTTGTATGTCCTAGTATGGAACACCTCATCTTGGGCGCAGATGCGGTGTAGACGGAGGAATTGGGAGTAGTCTTTGCAGGAAGCAGGGTGGGAAGTGTAGTCGAGATAGTTGTGGGAGTCAGTGGGTATGTAATAGATGTCAGTCAATAGTCTATTTCTTGTGATGGAGGCTGTGAGATCAAGAAAGGGGGGGGGGGGGGGGTTGTCGGAGACGGTCCGTAAATTTGAGTGCAGGATGAAAATTAGTGAAGTTGATGAAGTCTATGAGTTCTGCATGGGTGCAGGAGGTAGCACCGATGCAGTCATCAATGTAATGTTCAGGGGTAGGGCCAGTGTATGCCTGGAACAGTGATTGTTCAACATACATTACAAAGAGGCAGGCATAGCTGGGGCCCATGCGGGTGCCCATAGCTACGTATTGGATGGAGGAAGTGTGAGGAGTCAAAGGAAAAATTGATGAGGGTGAGGACCAGCTCGGCTAGGCAGAGTATAGTGTTAGTAGAGGGAAATTGGATGGTTCTGCAGTCAAGGAAGAAATGGAGGGCTTTAAAGTCTTTCCATATACCTACCATGTTTTGTGTTAAAAAAAAAGTTGCCCCTCAGGTTCCTATGAAATCTTTCCCCCCTTACCTTAAACCCATGCCCTTTAGTTCTCGATTCCGCTACTCAGGGTAAAAGACTCTGTGCATTTACCCGATTTATTCCTCTCATGATTTTATACACCTCTATAAGATCACCCCTCATCCTCCTGCATTTCAAGGAATAAAGTCCTTTTCTGTTTAACCTCTCCCTATAGCTCAACCGCTCAACACCTGTAATATCCTCATAAATCTTTTCTGCACCCTTTCAGCTTAACAACATCTTTCCTATAACAGGGTGACCAAAACTGAACACAATACTCTAAATATGGCCTCACCAATGTCTTCTACAACTGTAACATGACCATCCAACTACTATACAATACTCTGTCTGATGAAGCCTTCCTGACCATCCTATCTACTTGTAATGCTACTTTCAAGGAACAATGTACCTGCACTCTTAGATCCCTTAGCGGGTACTGCAATGGTTTGACTTCCCAAAATGCAACACCTTGCACTTCTCTGTATTAAACTCCATTAACCATTTTTCAGCCCACCTGCTGAACCGATTGAGATCCTACTACAATTTTTGATAACCATCTGTGCTATTTCCAATACCGCCCACTAACTTACTAATCATCCCTTGTATGTTCTCATCCAAACCATTGATGTGGATGACAAACAGCAATGGGCCGATCACCGAACCCTGAGGCAAACCGCTCGTCACAGCCTCCAGTCCGATAAACAACCTTCCACCATCTGAAGAAGGGTCCTGACCCGAAACGTGACCCTTTCTCCTTTTCTCCAGAGATGCTGTCTGACCGGCTGTTACTCCAGCTTTTTGTATCTGTCTTCCACCATCACTCAGCTTCCTTCCATGAAGCCAAGAAGCCCGTTAGCTAGTTCTCCCTGGATCCCATGCAATATAACCTTCCAGGGCAGCCTACCATGCAGAGCCTTGTTAAATCCCTTGCTGAATTTCATATACTGTACATAACATCTACAGCTCTGCCTTCATTAATCATTCTGGTCACATCTTCATAAAACTCAATCAGTTTCGTGTTCTACAAAAGAACAATTGAGTTCAAACCTAGAACCAAAGAATTCCAGAATTGATTCAACAGCAAAATATGTAAGGAAGATGTCAGGAAGATTCTGAAAACCTGTTAGTAGACTATCTCATTGTTTAAGAAACAGTTGGACAGGTACATGGATAGGGTTTGGAGGGTTATGGACCAAGCGCAGGCAAATGGGACTAGGGTAGCTGGGACATGTGTGGGTGAGTTGGGCCAATGGGTCTGTTTCCACACTGTATCACTTTATGACTATGACTAAATAGTAACAGTAGAAGCTCCCTTGTGGCGTTTGGAATATTGTATGATCTTAACAAGCCTTGCAGTGACGGGATCGGTTAAGGTCAGCATGAATTTATGAAGGGGAAATCATGCTTCTTATCCTTTGGAATATTTTGAGGATGTAACAACTAGAATGGATAAGGGAGACCCAGTGGATGTGGTGTATCTGGACTTTCAAAAAGCCTTTGACAAGGTCCCACACAAGAGATGAGTGTGAAAAATTAGAGCACAGGGTATTGTGGGTAGGATAAAGAACTGGTTGGCAGGAACCAAAGAGTATGAATTAACGGGTCCTTTTCAGAATGGCAGGCAGTGACTAGTGGGGCGCCGCAAGGCTCGGTACTGGGTCCACAGTTGTTTACAATATACAGTATATTAACGATTTAGACAAGGGAATTAAATGTAACCTTCTAAGTTTGCGGATGACAAAAAGCTGGGTGGCAGTGTGAGCTGCGAGGAGGATGCTATGAGGCTGCAGGGTGACTTGGATAGGTTGGGTGAGTGGGCAGAAGCATGGCAGATGCAGTATAATGTTGATAAATGTGAGGTTATCCACTTTGGTGGCAAGAACAGGAAGGCAGATTATTATCTGAATGGTGTCAGATTAGGAGAAGGGGAGGTGCAACGAGACCTTGGTGTGCTTATGCATCAGTCACTGAAAGTAAGCATGCAGGTACAGCAGGCAGTGAAGAAAGCTAATGGGATGTTGGTCTTCATTGCGAGAGGATTTTAGTTCAGGAGCAAGCACGTCCTACTGCAGTTGTACAGGGCCCTGGTGAGACACCACCTGGAGTATTGTGTGCAATTTTTGTCTCCTAATATGAGGAAAGACATTATTGTTATTGAGGGAATGCAGCGTAGGTTGGATGGGATGGGTGGACTGACATAAGATGAAAGAATGGGTCGACTGGGCTTGTATTCACTGGTATTTAGGATTAGAGGGGATCGTATAGAAACATATAAAAATTCTTAGAGGATTGGACAGGCTAGATGCAGGAAACATTTTCCCAATGTTGGCGGAGTCCAGAACCAGGGGGTCGCAGTTTAAGAATAAGGGGTAGACCATTTAGGACTGAGATGAGGAAAAACTTTTTCACCCAAAGAGTTGTGAATCTGTGGAATTATCAGCCCCAGGAGGCCAATTCACTGGATGTTTTCAAGAGAGAGTTAGATTTAGCTCTAAGGGCTCAGGGAATCAAGGGATTTGGGGGGAAAAGCCAGAACGGGGTACTGATTTTGGATGATCAGCCATGATCATATTGAATGAATGGCCTACTCCTGCACCGATTTTCTATGTTTCTATGCACCATTTATCTTCATGAAATGCACAAATTTATTGTTTTACAATTTTAGGTGTTTTTTTTTACAAAAGGAAGCAAAATGCATTTTATCTAAGCAACAAACTATTTTCTCTTGTGTAATGTGAGTGCCTGCATATTAAACAATATAACAGTTTCAGAAACATTTATTTTCATTTATTTTTCAGCTTAGCTGAAAATCTGAACAAGTAAATACTTAAAGTGATGAGTTGTTGGTGTACCTCTCCCTTTTTGGAGATTTATGGAGATGTGCTCTAGTGCATTCTAAGGACATTACAACTTTGAACCAGATAATGCCAACGGAACTTCATTTCTATGTCATCCAGAATTGCCATTTCTGTGGAGAACATATGTGTCATGAGCATCATGATAATTTTACAATCCTTTTTCAGATATTTTCTGTATTTTGAATAAGCAATTAATGAGCTACGTACTCTGAAATATCTCCACTGCAGTCATAATGGTAACAAGCTATTTTTGTCTTGTTCTAGGTATACTGAAAATTACATCTGTGGAAGTCGGGGTTGTTGCTATTAAAGCAATTAACAGCAATTATTATTTGGCCATGAACAAGAACGGAAAGATCTATGGCTCAGTAAGTATTCTTTAAAATTATTTCAATTATAAGGCATTTAAGAAGGGATTACTGTGATTAATGGCATCATTATCTGCAAATTATAATGAGGTCAGTAATGACTTAGTTATTAATAAAATGAAGCCTGAACCACAGAACATATCTACTGTCAGATTAGTGCTGGTTGGGTTGATTAGATTAGGTTTAATTGACTTAATTATTGAAGAACTGTTGAAGACTGTGTTAACTTTAGCCCCCTTGTGGCTTCTGGGGTATTGTAGCATCTTAGCAAGCCTTTCCTCTGTTTAATGCATTATGTGATTTTAACCGGTGTTTATTTCCATGTTTGTCCTAAAGGGGTTCAAACTGGGCTGTAGGTCCATTAAGTGAGTGATCCTATTCCTAACCTTATTGTCTTCCAAGGTGATATTATTCATATATGACTGTAAAACTTTTAAGATGCAGCCCAAACATGAATTTGTTCGATAGACACAATATGCTGGAGTGACTGAACATGTAAGGCGGCATCTCTGGAGAAAAGGAATTTGTTCCTCTTCAGTACAACAGTCTGGAGTAGGAATGGCATTTAATTCACCCTCCATCTAGGCCACTGGGTACAAAGCCAATTGTAGAGTGCAGAACAATGGTAATAGCATACTATAATTCCATATTTGAAAATTAACCCAAAATATGAGCAGAATACTCAAAGCAATTTAAGAACTATTAAAATGATATTTTACTTCTGTTGAACTACAATTATAGACAAATTAAAGTCAAATTTAACCATCATTAACCTGAGATTGGGTGTCGAATGTCTTTGCTGTTAAGACCTTGCTTATTCTGAGATGATCCTTTGCAAGAGCTTCCTTTGCAACCATATGGTATCTATCTGCTAATCACAGTAAACCCAAGAGGCGTTTGGATATAAATCTGATCACACAGCAGTACCAGAAAAACACCCCAGAAAAGTCATAATGTTTAAGAAGGAACTGCAGATGCTGGAAAATCGAAGGTAGACAAAAATGCTGGAGAAACTCAGCGGGTGAGGTAGCATCTATGGAGCGAAGGAAATAGATGCGGGTCGAGACCTTTCTTCAGACTGAAGAAAGGTCTCGACCCGAAACGTTGCCTATTTCCTTCGCTCCATAAATGCTGCCTAACCCGCTGAGTTTCTCCAGCATTTTTGTCTATCCAGAAAAGTCGTAAAAAGTTTTCACATCTGACCAGCGGTACCTCCTTGCTTAGCCAACTGTCAAAAGCTTTGAGAGTTTATGAATGGCAAAATCTAAAAGCTATCAAACACTATTTAAATAGATAAAGATTAATTTTTTCTTTTAAATTAAGCATTAAAAAAAATAAAAGACTTGAACAACTCATTTAATTAAAACATGTAAATGGCCCAATATTGTGTTCCCTTGCATCAATTTCATTCTATTGAAATGAAAGGGATCATAGTCTATGTGTTGGTTCCAACCTGGCAGAAGTTCAGCAGGCAAATTCCCTAGCATAAGGGCCGAGGAATTTGTGAAGTTTGTAAAGCCACACCAAACACTCACCAAGAACTCAATTATTTCTGTATTCTTACAGTGTCTTAAATCTCCTGGCACTTATGATGAAATGCCAAATTGTCCACGTGGAAATTATAACATTTCTAGGAAAATCGGAGCCAATTATTTTCTATAATGCATGCTAACCTGGGCTTGGGATGTTTTGTTTGGAACAACTCGAACTCACAAACACAAGAGCAAAATACTACAGAGGCTGGAAATCTGCAAGTGAAGCAGAAAATAATGGAAAGATTCAGCAGATCAGAGAGTAACAAATGAGGGAAAATAACAGTGACCTTTACCAGCTAGTAAATTTCCTGACGAAGTGTTAACTCTATTTTTCTCTCTATTGATAGAGTCTGATCTACTGAGAATTTTAAGTGTTTTTTATTTTCATAATTATACTGATTGTAGTAAGACTAATTGAAAGCACCCCAAAATATGTGGCTCATAAAATACTTGAGGCAGGACTTCAAAGAGAAGTTCCAGAGAAAGAAATGTAGGCTATTCAAAGCAGGGCTTTAATATTTTATTAAAATGAGTCTTGGTGTCAGTCATGCCAATTCACATTCCAGAAGAGCGTGGAATTGAGAGATCACTCCACTTCATTAATGTTTTTTGATTTGTTTTTGTTTTTAAGCCAAATCTTTGCTGTATTTGACTGTAGAAGAACCCAAGTGAATTAGAGCCGGCTCGTGGCTCATTTATCACTGCTCAAATTATGTGGGCAGGCCATAAACCGAATTAGGTTCTTGGTTACATGGCAAGAGGTCTGATGCCTGCTTTGAGCAACGAGGGATGGCTGATAAATGGCCCAGCTCAGTTTCTAATCATACATTACTCAAACAGCTTTAAAGTACAGAACATTTGTTCTCAATCTTATCATTTTAACATTTTCACAGTGATGCCCAATTCATATCCCAATCGATAATGATTATGGAAGAAACAGGAGTGAAAATCAGCAGAAATGCAGGGTAGCTGCACCAGACAAAATCAAAGGATTGGATTGAAATGTTGAATTGAGGATGTAATGCTGCAGATAGTTTTATAGCAAGACTAAAATTAAAGAGCTTGAAATCCATTTGCTAAAAAACCACAAAGAGATTAATGCATATTTCAGGATGATGTGGGGGCAGAATGCAAACATACAGAATGGAGGAAAAGAACTGGGCTGAAAAATTCAAAATGTTTACTAAAGAACAAGCTTATTTCATAAAATCAATGGAAACCTTTTACATATTAAATTATTTAAACTCAAATACCCTAATACTTTTCAAGCAGTACCAAACGGAAAACATAAAAATTATTATGAGAAATATAATTCAATGTCATTGGAAGTGCAATGGTCTTAACACTGTAAAAGGCTGTGGTGAAAATAATCCAATTATTATGCAAATCTGAAGGAATTGCCAACATAGACACAAAATGCTGGAGCAACTCAGGCAGCAACTCTGGAGAGAAGGAATGGGTGACGTTTCGGGTCGAGACCCTTCTTCAGAAAGAATTGCCATGTATTTTTATTCGTCCTTACAACTTTCTCCCAAGCTTCAGCAGTATATCTTAAATGGCTTGCATGTTATCTAATGCAAGTTCTCTGATTCCTCCTACTTCTATCAAATGATGTTTTCATATCTTAGGACCAATCACACCCCTGCAATGAATTTTCACTCTGAGAGCAATTTATCCATTGGACAATTCTGAATCAAATATAAGATGCCGTCACATATCTTCCAGTGCCATATCAATTTTGTTTCAATTTTATTTTCATTTAACTTCATATCTTATGCTATGATGTTAATAATTAAATCCATTTTTATGTGAAAACCACTAGTCAGTCAGGAAAAGTAAATTATTTTAATTTTTCAAAATGGTCAAAATTGTCAAGTCAATCTAAAGTTCAACATAGCTGTGTGAGACACACAAACATAACGTAATGCAAAGGCATCTATTTATTGCTATTTGAGGCAACTCATGATGGGAAACATTGCCAAAAGTTAAAATGAGCAGGCGACAAAAGTGAGAGTATTGGGTTAGGTTCATACTTTGTCCAGATTCAATGAGATGAAGTGCTCCAGTATTTTAGGACACAGGTCCAAAAAAGTAAGAAGTGTCATGGATTGATGGCTTCTGATTCAAAGAATGGGAAAACATGAGAAGACAACTTATAACAGTAACAATTCAAATGAGTCATTTGGGATTTATGATGGCATTTTCCCTGCACACTCTCCAAATGAGCCATCTCAGCTCTGTGGAACAATCCATTCAGCTGAGAACTGGTGAAACCGCATCAAGCTAAAGTAAGTAGAAACAAGCAGATGCTGGTTTACCAAGGAAAGACACAAAATGCTGGAGTAACTCAGCGGGTCAGGCAGCATCCCTGGAGAACAAGGATAGGTGACATCTCGGATGGGGACCCTTATTCAGACTTTGGGACTCTTCTTCAGACTCCAGATCTAAAGAAGGGTCCCATCCTGAAACATTGCCCATCCATGTTCTCTAGGGATGCTGCCTTACAGACTGAGTTACTCCAGTATGTTGTGTCTTTCCAAGCTAAAGTAAGTACCACCTAACCACAAATCATAGGCTATGAACTCCTGACCATCTGTTTCATAGCGTTGAAATTAGGTAGTAGAGTACTATTTTATGTCCAATATAACCCAAAATTGCTTTTACCTGAAATATATCACATGAGCAATTATTTCTGAGTAAAATTGACAAATCACATATTGGACCGTACACTTCTGGTCAAGATCTATGATAGCGTGCCTGATATTTCCAGTGTCATTCATGCATCTAATGACATAATTTGGCATGCAACAGTAGTTTTAGCCCACATCAATATAAATTGGAACACAAAGCTCCACATGAGAATCATCAGGGAACAGTCTCATGAGAACTGAAAGCACATTGTGCCAAGTTTGTGCTTTACTAGAGGTTTAAAAAGGACACTCTACTGATATTGAGATACTTCACAGACAACTCAGAACCTAATGGAGACATGATATAGATTCCAAAGTGCTCAGCTTATGCTCAAACTAACATTGTGTTTTGTACAAGCCTCAGCTACCTCCTTCAGCTCTCACCTTAAAACAATGTCCTTTGGTTCTAGATTCCCCTGTTTTGGGTAAAAGACATGCATTTACTGTATCTATTCCCCTCATGACTGTATACACCTCCATAACATTGTGTTTTTGTTTGAGGAATGTAGCTAAAGAGAAAATACATTACATATTACATTACATATATTACATAAATCACCTATTCCTTTTCTCCAGAGATGCTGCATGTCCCGCTGAGCTACTCCAGCATTTTGTGTCTACCTTCGATTTAAACCAGCATCTGGAGTTCTTTCCTACACATCTGCAGTTCCTTCCTACATGTTACATATTGGCCACCCTGCTAAAGGAAGGATGCCATTAAGCAGGAAAGACTGCAGAGAAGATTTACAAGAATGTTACCAGGACTTGAGAGCGTGAGCTATAGGGAGGTATTGGGAAAGCTAGGAATATATTCCTTAGAGCGCTGGAGATTAAGGGGTAATCTTATGGAGGTGTATTAAATCATGAGGGGAAAAGTTAGGGGTAAATGCACAGTCTTGAGCCTTTTACCCAAAGCAGAGGAATCGACCAAAGGACATTGGTTTAAGGCAAGAGAGGAAAGATTTAATAAGAGCCTGAGGGGCAATTTCATCACTCAAAAGGTGGTGGGTATATGGAATAAGCTGCCAGAGGAGATGGTTGAAGGCAGGTACATTAACAACATTTAAAAGATACATGGACAGGCACATGGATAGGAAAGGTCTGTATGGATATTGGCCAATTGCAGGCAAATGGGATTATCATAGATGGGGATTTTTAGTTAGCGTGGATGAGCTGGGCTGAAGGGCCTGTTTCCACAATATATGACTATGATTCAATCATTCAGCAGGTGGCTAGGTGCGAAGCAACTCTGGGAAAGTAGTGCCCCAAAGGAATGAAACACAGAAATACACTCTCCCCAACTACTTTGTTCACCCTTATTGATATTCCCTCAGTTTATGATGACTGCCTACCATAGGATTATACCTTGTTTTATCTAAGTGCCATATATCAAAGTGATGCAATCTGAGTTACAGTGATAGTGCTCCCATTAGGAGATGCGTATACCCGAATTCCACTTTTTCTTTGAGATGGAAACCATGCAAACACTGATGCATACTTGCTTTTATCCAATTTTGCAGGCTAATTTAGTGCTAGTACGATACACAGCAATGTTTTTGCATACCCAAATGGTGAAATCCAATTTCTGGGCAAGAAAGTGCGTTTGAACATAAGAAACTAGCAGCAAGCATAGGCAATAGGCCTCTCAACCCAACCCTACCATTTAATATGATCATGGCTTATCTGCCCCCAAATTTGTCTCTTCTTTTTTGCCAGTTGCCCATAGCCTGATTTCAAAAAGTATCGACTGCATCTCTAAATACCCTGCAAAGTCCAGGATAGAGAATTCTGGAGATTCGCCCCTTCCGTGAGGGGAAGTTCTATGCAACTCAATTTTTAATTACTGCCCTACAATCTAGTAACTCTGACTCATCATTCGAGATTCCCCCACTGGGGGAAATATATTGACATTTACCTTGTCATCTCCCCTTGGGATTTTACGTTTCTTAAAAATAGCGGAAGCCGGGGATATGGGGAGAAGGCAGGAACGGGGTACTGATTGGGGATGATCAGCCATGATCACATTGAATGGCGGTGCTGGCTCGAAGGGCCGAATGGCCTACTCCTGCACCTATTGTCTATTGTCTATTGTCTTTTGTTTCAATAAGATCATCCCTCCTTCTTCAAATTTATATCTCTACTCATGATAGGACAGCCCTCTCATCCCAGAATTTAGTCTAGTGGATCTCCTTTGGACTGCCTCCAATGTCACTACATTCTTTTTAAAATAAGAGAACCAGAATTGTGCACGGTGCTCCAGGAGTGACCCCACCAATACCCTGTATAATTGTAACAAGATTTCCCTGTCTCTCTGTCAATAAAGGCCAATATACAATGTACTTTCCAAACCACATGCTAAATGGCCTGTTAACATTTTGCAAAGTGTGCACAATAACATTTAGATTATTCTGTACTGTCATCAGCCACAATCTTTCTCCATTACGAAAGTTAAATGATTTGAAAAAAAGTGTCAGCCTTGGTGTTTGATCGACGAACAAGTAATGATTACATTGTTAGCAACTAGGAATTTTAATTGGCATATATTTTAATAATTTATTTCTCTATAAATTACTTTACTAACATTGATAAATGTGGCCCAGATCTGAATGCCGAAATAGCATTTTGTAACAATCCAGTTTAGCGTTTAGTTTAGTTTATTGTCACATGTAGTACAGTGGTACAGTGAAAAGCTTTTTTATTGCGTGCTCTCCAGTCAGCGGAGAGACCATACATGATTACAATCAAGTCCATGGTTACGGTCCACAATTCCAATACATTATCACTAAAACACAGATAATTCTGTTTAATTGTGGAGGTTTAATACTTGCAACATTATTATAACTTTTGTTTTGCAGAAAGACTTTAACGTTGACTGCAAACTTAAAGAGAGGATAGAAGAGAATGGTTACAACACCTATGCTTCCAAGAGGTGGAAGCAAAAAGGACGGCAAATGTTTGTGACCTTGAATGGAAAAGGGGTTCCACGGAGAGGGCACAAAACAAAACGGAAACACCCATCAGCCCACTTTCTGCCAATAGTGGTGAGACATGATGTCTCTATAATATCAGACTAAAATAGGTGTGGACACAGCACCACATTCATGAGTGCTGGTCTTAATTCAACGTTGCATTTCTTTCCTAACATCGCACGACTCTATTAAAGTATGGAAGTCCTAATGAAGAATATTATCAGAGCTCAGGCAGTAAACTCACAGACATCTGCTTGTAAAACTTTGAACAAGCCTTTGATATTCAAAATGACTGTTACTGGCACAAGGGGTTCCCATGCCAGTAAAGAATGAAGCAAATTGAAGAGAACATATTTCATTGGCAGCCAATGTCAAAATGTCTTGTGATGCAACCTGAAGCACGAGAGACAATGCAGTTGTACAATGTTGTGTGATCTTCGTGAGAAGATGTTATTTATGGAGTCCTACCCCATATCAAAGACATATGCTCATCCAAGCATGATTATCCATTGAGTGGTTAAACACGCATTTATCTGGAAGCACTTTGGATCAGATGTGAGAAGAACTGTTTTTTGTAACTACACTGCAGCACAACAGACAGGACCCATCAAATGCAGAAAATATTAATCTGCTCTGACAAAATAAGTCCTGATTTTGCTCTTCAGTCGATCAATTCTAAGCTCTACATTTAAACTGTGCTTTGTTTACAAAGCATGTTAAAATAAATTGTTGCAAAATTAAACTTGATTTTAATGATTGATTAAAAATAATCTCTAGAAAATAAATACACGAATGATAATAAATTAGTATTAAAGTTATGGCACAATATGTTAATCTTAAAATGTCCCCTATTGTGATGTTCAAAACAAGATTTATTTTGATGGAGCAGGTTTAACAAAATATCAGTATACACCCATTTCACATTGTAACACACTGAGTTGCATAAAGCTCCTATTACAGTGAGTAGAAGAACACTTAGTAGTTAAATTGTATTTTGTTCTAAATACTTTTAAAGATATTTCTATTAAGATTAATATTGATGCTGCATTTTCTTCATACTTTGTTGTTGTAAAATGGTTTGTTTATTTTTGTTGTTTGGGAATAGTATTTTCGGTATGAAGAAATGTTTTTGGCAAGTTGGTCTGTAGATTTCTTCCCAAATTTAATCTCTTTGTTGCTGGTATCTCATTATTATTTAACTTGTGCCATTCCAGGCATTTCTGTCCATCACATCAGATGTTTAAAAATGTTATATGTTTGATCACTTGCTGTACAAAAGATGTTTTCTATGTTGCATAGTGAAAAACCATTTGATCACATTACAGGTTTCATTAATAAAGTTGATTGTCTTCAAAACATGGGACAGTATATCCAAGTTAGAATTTATGTTTCAATTGAAAGCATTAGAATTAGAATTTGCAAAGGTCTTAACTTACTCGTTAGAAATGTGCTGATTTTTAGTTTAGTTTAGAGTTTAGTTTAGAGATACAGCACGGAAACAGGCCCTTCGGCCCATCGAATCCGCGCCGACCAGTGATCCCCGCACACTACCACTAATACTAAGGACAATTTACATTTTTTATACCAAGCCAATAAACCTACAAACCTTGTACGTCGTTGGAGTGTGGGAGAAAACCGAAAATCTTGGAGAAAACCTACAGAAGGAGAACATACAAACTCCGTACAGACAGCACCCGTAGTCGGGATTGATCCCGGGTCCTCGGCGCTGCTAGCACTATAAGTTTTGCCGCTTCTCAGTTTTATCTTCTATCCCTTTATTACTAACAACAAAATCTTGCTTTTGGGATAAATTCCACAAACACTGACTATGCTTCAGTTCCTTACCTGAGTAACACGTGGTTCTGGACTGTAGGTAACACATTATTTGGAAGTGGAGTATTGAACATAGATAAAACTAATTTATCTTTATAAATTTCGGGTACAAGATAGTTAACCTGAGTGAATGTTGGTCTAACCATGTAATATTTTTAACCATGGCTATTGCATTGTGATTGCTATTAATTTTAATTGTGCATTTCTGTAACCTCTGAAATACAGCTATTAAGGAAAAGGATGGGCATATGTTTCGCTGTCAATAGAACAAATTTATAGTGAAATTTAAAGATGACACCAAATACCATTAGATTCCACCTTTGAGGATATTGTTATTAAATTTGATATTGAAGCTCCAATTCCCAGATGTTTTATTTTTTGTAAGATGATTGAATCATGGATTTGTTACAGCAGAGTAGAAGTCTATTTGCTCTTTGGATACAGCTCAGTGATGCAGAAGTTAGCACTGCCTGCACCACTATAAACACCAAGTTTAAGTTTAATCCTCATGTTGGGTGCTGTCTGTGTGGAATTTGCACATGGCTTATTCATCTGATGTTCTCTGATCTCCTCCCACATGCCAACGTTGTGCTGCTGGTAGGTTAATTGAATTTTATGAATTACCCCTGGTTTAGGTGGGCAGCATGATAACTGGGAGGGGGGGGTGTAAGAAAAAGTGATGGAGATGCAAGTAGAGAAATGGGATTAGTGTAGGTGTGGTGCAGGTGGGTACTTGATGGGTAGTGTCGGATGCTGTGGGTTAACGAACCTGTATTATTTTATGAAAGTACTATCCAGAGAGTTCAATTTCCCAGCTCTTTCCCTATGGACCTTGATGTTTTACTCCCTAGTATTTATCCAGTTCCCTTTTGAAAGCAGCAACTAAGTGTCCTTCCACTACCTTTTGCAGCCAGTGAATTCCTGATCATGACAACTCACTGAATAAAAAGATTGTGTCTCGTATCATAGATAGACACAAAATGCTGGAGTAACTCAGCGGGACTGGCAGCATCTCTGGATAGAAGGAATGGGTGATGATTCAGGTCGAGACTCTGAAGAAGGGTCTCGACCCAAAATGTCACATTTTCCTTCTATCCAGAGATGCTGCCTGACCCACTGAGTTACTCCAGCATTTTGTGCCTATCTTTGTGTAACCCAGTTCCCTACATATTTGTGTCTCATATTATGCCTGGTTCCTTTACCAGTCATCTTGGATCAACCATCTGCCAATGGAAACAGTTTCTTCTCATTCACTTAGTCAAGATCTGTCAAATTATTTCCTATTATTCTTTGCTCTTAGGAGAACAGTCTCCAGTCAGAAGTCTCTCTACTGCAGGAACGTTATTTTTTGTTCTTACATTCTGTCTTCAGCTTTCACATTCTACCTGCATTTTATGTATCACATTGTAATGCAACACTCTATTTGCAGACAATTCAGTGTTTCATAGAGTTCAACATCACCATTTATCTTTGTTGATGCCTACTAAAAAGCAAAGGATTTTATGAATGTCTCAAGCTGCATTGCTGTTTTCAATTTTCAGACAAGACATTGATCCTGAATTTTCATTAGAGCTGATGCTTTATATTATATTTTCTTTCCTCATTCTACCTAAATAAATGTATCACTTTGCACTTCACTGTGCAATTTTGCTGATAAGCTTATTATGTGTCACTCTGTTAAAATGCCTTAAGCGCATTCAACAACCATCGACCATTTATGTTACCTCATTAAATAACGTACCAAGTTAGCATGCTGGAGACACGAGAGACTGCTTGTGCTGGAATCTGGAGCAAAACCAAAATGTTGGAGGAATTCAGCCAGTTATAGATTCATAGAGCTGCACATCATCGAAACACGCCTTTCAGCCCATTTTGTCCATGCCAAGTCAAATGGCATCTGTGAAGTCAAAGGGTAACCTGGTTCTGTAGGTATTGATAAAAGATAAAACTGATTTACCTTTATAAATTTCTGGTACACGATAGTTAATCTGAGTGGATGTTGGTTTGAACATGTAATATTTTTAACCACATAGTGATCACGATTCATTTCAATTGTGTATTGCTGTAACCTCCGAAATACAGCTATTAAGGAACTGGCTGGGAGTATGTTGTCCTGTGAATAGAACCAAATTATGGTGGTTTTGCTAAACATGACATCAAAATCAATTAGATTCCACCCATGAGGATGTTATTAAGTTTCATACATTTTTTACAGCATGGAAGGAGTCAATTTCCCTTTTGGATACAACACAGTGATGCAACAGTTAGCACTCCATCTGCACCACTCCAAAGACCCAGTTTAAGTTTAATTCCGATCTTTGGTGTTGGTTGTGTGGAATTTGCACATGGATTATTCTTCTTATGCCCTCTGATCTCCTCCCATGTGCCAAAGTTGAGCTGGTGGTGGATTAATTGTTCTTTTGTAAATTGCGTCTGGTGCAGGTGGGTAGTTTGACAACTGGGAGGGGAACATTAAGCGCATTCAAGAACCATCAATCATTTATGTTATCTCATTAAATAACCAACCCTTACTTAGCATGATGGAGACACGAGAGACTGCAGACCCTGGAATCTGGAGCAAAAACCAAACTGATGGAGGAACTCAGCAAGTTATAGATTCATAGAGCTATACATCTGGTTTGTTTTATGTGGGGGGTGGGGAGGGGGTCGGGGGAAACTTCTTTTCAATCTCTTACGTTGCCGGAGATGAGATTGTTTCCCGGATCGTATATACGGTCGCTCTGTGGCCTAACATCATGGAGCTGGAGGCCTTGCTTGAGACTGACTTTGAGCCCCACCGCAGGGCCGTGAACTTACCTTCAGCACTTGCGATCCCTTGCCTGGGATCGACGCTCCAACCATGGCCCGCAGATTCCAACATCGAGGAGCTTGCAGTCTCTGGTAGAGACTGATGTCGGGAAGCTCCAAAGTCACAGGAGGTTCGACTAGCCCCGACGCAGCGTCTGATCGTCCGGCGTGGGGAAGCTGCAATCCCCCCAATACGGGAACTTGATCGCCCCAACACGGAGGGCCCAACCGCCGGCTATGGGAGTCAAGATTGAACATTTTTTTGCCTTCCATCATAGTGAGGAATGTGGAGGAGTCACTGTGGTGGATGTTTATGTTCAAATGTATTTTGTGTGTCTTGTTGCTTTTTATTGGTATGACTATATGGCAAATGAAATTCCTTGTATGTTGCAAAACATACTTGGCTAATAAAGTATGAATATGATTATGATTATGATCTTGGAATCAGGCCCTTCGGCCCACTTGTCCATGCCAAGTCAAATGGCATCATGTCTCAAGCTGCATAGCTGTTTTTAATTTTCAGACAAGACATTGATCCTGAACTTTCTTCAGAGTTAATGCTTTATATTAAATTTTCTTTACTCATTCTACCTAAATAAATATATCACTTAGCACTTCACTGTGCTATTTTGCTGATAAGCTTATTATGTGTCAATTTGTTAAATTTGCTTAAGCGCAATCAACACCCATCGGCCATTTATGTTACCTCATTAAATAACGTACCAAGTTAGCATGCTGGAGCCACAAAAACCAAACTGTTGCAAGAACAGGGAAAAGGAAGGCAAAGGGAAAGTTCATGATTTTATAGATATTGTGACCCTGCATAGCCACAATTTCCTAATGCTATTCTTGTTCACCACAATTTGTGCATTTATGTACGTTTGCTACAAAACCCAACTAGATGTTGATATATTGCCTCTCAGAATGACTCTATTAAATACTGTATTATTCCTTGCCATAGTGTCGTCTGTAACATTCAAAACTTTATGCTATTGTTTGTTCTCTCTAAGGCCACATCAAGATTCTCATCCCAGCCAAACTAAATTAACTCCTCATCCGCTGCATTAGTACTCCTCCTTGCATAGATATTTACCCGATCTTTGTTGAGGTGAATGTTCAGTTCCAGGGGTTCCACCTCACCGAGAACCTGGGTATAGTCTTCCTCCTGCATAATCTCTGCAACCAATCATTCATCAATACTCTCCTACTATCCCACTGAGTACCTGGCATCCTACCTCTTCTATGCAGGATCTCATTTTACTGATAATAGTGAATGGTAGGGTTCAGAGTGTTCATGCTCCTCCTTAGAATTGTTTTGCAACCTTTCAGTTATATGCTGGATCCTGGCAAATGGGAAATTGCACCCCATAATGGAATCACATTCATCACCACAGAAACAATTGCCTGACCCCGTATTATTGATTTCCCTGCTTCTTCATAAAAGTCAATTAACCTACCAGCAGCACAACATTGGCATGTGGGAGGAGATTAGAGAACATCAGAGTCCACGCCGACTAGTTAAGACAAATGTGGGTCCCTTGAAGACAGAAAGAGGTGACAGAAAAAGGGGAAGTACAACGGGATCTGGGGGTCCTTGTTCATCAGTCCATGGAAGTAAGCATGCAGGTACAGCAGGCAGTGAAGAAAGCAAATGGCATGTTGGCCTTTATGACAAGAGGAGTCGAGTATAGGAGCAAAGAGGTCCTTCTGCAGTTGTACAGGGCCCTAGTGAGACCACATTTGGAGTATTGTGTGCAGTTTTGGTCCCCTAATTTGAGGAAGGACATTCTTGCTATTGAGGGAGTGCAGCGTAGGTTTACAAGGTTAATTCCCGGGATGGGGGGACTGTCAAATGCTGAGAGAATGGAGCAGCTGGGCTTGTACACTCTGGAGTTTAGAAGGATGAGAGGGGATCTTATTGAAACATATTAGATTGTTAAGGGTTTGGACACGCTAGAGGCAGGAAACATGTTCCCGATGTTGGGGGAGTCCAGAACCAGGGGCCACAGTTTAAGAATAAGGGGTAAGCCATTTAGAACGGAGACGAGGAAACACTTTTTCTCACAGAGAGTTGTGAGTCTGTGGAATTCTCTGCCTCAGAGGGCGGTGGAGGCCGGTTCTCTGGATACTTTCAAGAGAGAGCTAGATAGGGCTCTTAAAGATAGCAGAGTCAGGGGATATGGGGAGAAGGCAGGAACGGGGTACTGATTGGAGATGATCAGCCATGATCACATTGAATGGCGGTGCTGGCTCGAAGGGCCGAATGGCCTACTCCTGCACCTATTGTCTATTGTCTCATTTATTATGGGGAACAAGGAAATGGCAGATGAGTTGAACAGGAACTTTGGATCTGTCTTCACTAAGGAAGACACAAACAATCTCCCAGATGTATTAGTGGCCAGAGGACCTAGGGTGACAGAGGAATTAAGGGAAATTCACATTAGGCAGGAAATGGTGTTGGATAGACTGATGGGACTGAAGGTTGATAAATCCCCAGGGCCTGGTGGTCTGTATCCCAGGGTACTCTCTAGAAATCATGGATGCTTTGGTGATAATTTTCCAATGTTCTATAAATTTAGGATCAGTTCCTGTGGATTGGAGGGTAGCTAATGTTATCCCACTTTGTAAGAAAGGCAGGAGAGAGAAAACAAGGAATTATAGACCTGCTAGCCTGACATCGGTGGTGGGGAAGATGCTGGAGTCAATTATAAAAGATGAAATAGCGGCACATTTGGATAGAAGTAACAGGATCGGTTCGAGTCAGCATGGATTTATGAAGAGGAAATCATGTTTGACTAATCTGACTGGAATTTTTTGAGGATGTAACTAGGAAAATGGACAAAAAGCCAGTGGATGTAGTGTACCTGGACTTTCAGAAAGCATTTGATAAGGTCCCACATAGGAGATTAGTGGGCAAAATTAAGGCACATGCTATTGGGGGTAGAGTGCTGACATGGATAGAAAATTGGTTGGCAGACAGGAAACAAAGAGTAGGGATTAAAGGGTCCCTTTCAGAATGGCAGGCAGTGACTAGTGGGGTACCACAAGGCTCGGTGCAGGGACCGCAGCTATTTACAATATACATTAATGATTTAGATGAAGGGATTAAAAGTAACATTAGCAAATTTGCAGATGACACAAAGCTGGTTGGCTGTGTGAAGTGTGAGGAGAATGCTATGAGAATGCAGGGTGACTTGGACAGGTTGGGTGAGTGGGCAGATGCATGACAGATGCAGTTTAATGTGGATAAATGTGAGGTTATCCACTTTGGTGGCAAAAACAGGAAAGCAGATTATTATCTGAATGGTGTCAAGTTGGGAAAAGTTGAAGTACAACGAGATCTGGCGGTCCTTGTTCATCAGTCAATGAAAGTAAGCATGCAGGTACAGCAGGCAGTGAAGAAAGCGAATGGCATTTTGGCCTTCATAACAAGAGGAGTTGAGTATAGGAGCAAAGAGGTCCTTATGCAGTTGTACAGGGCCCTAGTGAGACCACACCTGGAGTATTGTGTCCAGTTTTGGTCTTCAAATTTGAGGAAGGACATTCTTGCTATTGATGTAGTGCAGCGTAGGTTCACAAGGTTAATTCCCGGGATGGCGGGACTGTCATATGTTGATAGAATGGAGCGGCTGGGTTTGTATACTCTAGAATTTAGAAGGATGAGAGGGATCTTATTGAAACATATAAGATTGTTAAGGGATTGGACACGCAGGTAACATGTTCCCGATGTTGGTGGAATCCAGAACCAGGGGCCACAGTTTAAGAATTAGGGGTAGGCCATTTAGAACGAAGATGAGGAAAAACCTTTTCACCCAGAGAGGTGTGAATCTGTGGAATTATCTGCCCCAGAAGGCAGTGGAGGCCAATTCTCTGGATGCTTTCAAGAGACAGTTAGATATAGCTCTTAAAGATAGCAGAGTCAGGGGATAAGGCGAGAAGGCTGGAACGGTGTACTGTTTGTGGATGATCAGCCATGATCATATTGAATGGCGGTGATGGATCGAAGGGCCAAATGGCCTACTCCTGCACCTATTGTCTATTGTCTAGTCCCATACACAAGCAGTATCCGACACACCTGGGATAATTTACAATTTACAGAAGCCAATTAACCTATAAACCTGTGCATCTTTGGAGTAAGGGAGGAAACCGGAGCATCCGGAGAAAATCCACGCAGTCACAGGGAAATGTACAAACTCCGTGCAGACAATAACTACAGTCGGGATCGAACCTGGGTCACTGACACTGTAAAGCTGCAACTCTACTGCTGCACCACTATTCAAATTTCAAAATTGAGCTTCAACACTTCCTACGTTGTGCAGCTACCTAGGACAAGTAAGAATTTCATTGCTCTGTTGTTGGTACATACGACAATTAAATGTTCTTGACTCTCTCTCTTGACTCCCTCTTGTATCCTGGAGCAACTGCATGGTCAGGGATATGTGTTCAGGGAGGTCAAGATTCCATGCATGTCTCCATTCAGCAGACTAAGAATCAAAAACATATCTTTATCCTGTCAGCAATTATTCATTAAATTATAAGTATCGGTTTACTACCAAGATGTTGATTAAGGGTCAATTTGATTTTGGATTATAATTCAGTTTAGATTTTAATTGTCCATATTTTAGTTTTTACTTTATCCCAAACTTTTTTTTTTTTTTTCCTATTTTAGGATTTGGGAAAAGTCTCAAAAACGTTGAATGTTTAGGTGTCCAGATAAATCTTTTGATGTTACCGTTCCTGTTTACCAAGGCAATACAAGTTGATGTGTGTGATTTACCAGCAAACTTATAACAAATATAGTAATGGATTGGTCTATTGATCAGATAAGGAGCATGAACCTTCAAATGTTTTAAATCTTTTTAATACAGAATCTACTGGATTTAGGAGTAACAGTTGGACAAAATATCACAAAATTACTGCTTCCTTATAGTAGGAATGTTACAAAATTTTGAGATTTTAAAAATCAAGCCTGTAATTTATCCCATCAGATAAAGCATAAAAAATAACTTTAATTTGATACCTAATTCACTTTCATATCTTCAGTACTAAAGAAGTTATGGTCATTTTCATACTCGGAAATTAGCATCTTGTTCCCTATTGCTTTTCCATTGACAACACAAAAGCTGTGATCGAGGACAGTCAAAAGCCCATAACTTTCTTAAAAATTAAGAGAACTGAATGGAATTTTCAGTTATTATAGACTGAAGCATTCTGAAACAAATATGAAACATTTTACTTTGATGACCTGAAATTAAAGCATATAATTAGTTAGTTACCTAATTGTAGCTAATTACAAAATAGACCGTTGTGACGGAAATAGTAATAAACACCCAGACTGCCTTGAAAATTCAAAAATGTGATATTCTCAAGATCAGAACTTTAATATTATTGTATTATATGCTGTAAGTCTGAAACAGATAGGTAAAGCAATTATAATTTCTAGCAAAAGACCAAGTCTTTATGGAGAAGATCAGTTGCTAGCTGGTACATCGGCATATCATAATCAGTAACATCATCACACTCCTCAGATTGTAACCAATAAGCAACTCTGCACACCTTGTTTTTCCTCAACTTTTCAATTTTGGCATTGTAAACTACAAGTTTTTGGTCTTCAAACCACACATGACATGCCTTTCTGCCCACTACTTTCCCATTAAGAATGTCCTGTGGATCATCACATTTGGAGTAGTCCAAATCTGGATAATCTCTGCGAATGCTGTCTAAATCAGGCTCTTTTGCTGGGCATTTGGATTGACAATTTTGTATTCCTTCTTTGGAGACATCTGTTTAAAATGCAAAGAAAAAAAAACACTTTAAAAAAGGCTAACATTTTTAAATAGCCTAAGTATCCAAATAACAAATAACAAACTGATCCCATTCACACAAGAATTCACAATATAACATGATTTTTAAATTTCACGTTGTCATGAATTTATATGCCAAATGGAAGGAATAGTAAAGATTAAACGAGAACTTACCAGTTTGAAGTTTGATCTTTATTTTATGAGGAGTTACGTTGGTGATTACGTGAAGAAGTCCCGTCAGGGCGCATGCGCGTCAATCTTCAAAGCAGCGGTATGAAATCACAGACAACACCATAATTGAAGTAACATATTAAGATGATCAACATGAGAACTACCATTATGACCTTTTTTTTATGAGAGAGGGTTGGGCATGGCGGGCACGTAATCACCAACGTAACTCCTCATAAAATAAAGATCAAACTTCAAACTGGTAAGTTCTCGTTTAATCTTACTATTTTACTTCGGAGTCACGTGAGTGACTACGTGAAGATTTTAAAGCTCTGTGATTTTTATGCCGCAGATCAAAATCCCGGCTTCTCACTGCATCGATTGACTCTGAGTATCATCAATAATGCTGTAAACATGACATTGCATATCATGCCAAAACAAACCAGTTTTATTTTTGGTCATAAAACAACCAATAAACCCTCTTAATGTAGGGGCAACAAACGAAACAGAATTAAACAGTATTGAAAACAGACTTTAAACAATAGCAACAGCACTCAATATTGAGTTGGCAAACAGCCCTCCATCGGCAATCGGCCAATGGTAGTATTGCTGAAACACAAGTTCATTTTTCCAACCTGTGGCTTTTAATATATGGTCGATGGGAACGTCCATCGCCCTGACTGCGGATGTTGCTACTGCACTAGTGGAATGAGATGTAAACACATAAATGTTAATTCCTGCCTGAACCAACTCTTGCTTTAACCACCTTGAGATAGTCTGAACTGCCACTCTTTTATGTTGGCTTCTTGTAACTGACAAATAATCCTGTTTCTTCTTGTCTTAAAGCCCTTGTAGCTTCAATGTAATGTAACAAATGTGTCCTTACACATAAACATGGAGCTGTAGGATATGCTGAGAACACAATCTTAAATCCTGTCACACCTGACCTGCTTTGTTTGAGCAAGTCAGAAATATAAAACAGAACATTCTCTGTAGACACTTCCATTCTCTCGAACTGAAGTTTTTGCAAAGTCATTACTCTCTGTACTGACACCAATGCCATTAGCATAGCCAATTCAGCAAAGTTATAGACGTGACAGGGACCCAATGACGAAGCATGTTAAGAACAACGCTTACATCGTAGATTACCATATACCTAGGCTTAGGCGTTTTGGAATTAAAGATTCCTTTCATCAACCTAGATATGAGAGGGTGAGATCCTATACTTTGTGTCCGTATACCTATTACAAGATATGCCGACAAAGCACTTCTAGCTGAATTGATAGCACTATAGCTATGACCCTCATCATAATAAAGTGTAGATAAAACTCTAACACATTTTCAATAACTACAGTATCATATTGCATATTCTTTTGAACACAATATTGTTCCCATTTTTTTACATAAGTCATATACTGCTTTTGAGTACTCTTTCTCCAGGCTGCAGTGAGTATATCCACCGTTGGCCTAGAAAGTCCTCGACCAATGTAAGGCATTCTTACAAACCTGCAAATTAACAGATCAATACGATCACATAACAGATGAACTTAACGTGTTCCTGGATGCTCCAGCAAATTCCTACTGTTTGGAATCATCAAAAAGAGGTTGGATCGCTATCTGTAACCTGAAAAGGAACCATGGTTGAATCGGGCAATTTGGTATCACCAAAACCCCTGAAGCGGCATCCTGCTTGATTTTCTCAAACACCATGAGGCAGAATGGTGGGAAAATGTACACAAACATATCATCCCAATTTAGTGAAAAAGCATCAATTGCCACCGCCCCTGAATCTGGTTCCCATGAAACATATTTTGGCCTTCGATATAGAAGTACTATGTTCTTGAACACATCCTGGTTCAACATCCACTCTGTATTATCACGTAATTTTCGTGACCTGCCATCTGGTACTACATTAAGTTTCCCTGGCAGATAGATAGCTCCAATCCAAATCTCTCTATCCCTACTCCAAGTCCAATTGTATTTGCCAACCTGTCACATGATAACGATTTGATTCCACCCATGTGATTCATATCAGCAACTGCTGTAGTGTTGTCTATTTTGCACTGCACATGCAAACTAGTTTAGTTTGTGCCATAAGCCTTGAGTCCATAAAATACTCTTGGTTAATTCCCCATGTTTGCAGAAGCACCCTACCCAAGTGCTCTGACATCTGTCTGCAAATCATGGAAGCTTGGTCCAATAACACTTTGGAACTACTAATGGACACATGCTGAATCGACCATTGTACATCAGCAACAGCCTCTATTGATAGAAGCATAGGTCTATTATAATGACCCCAATGTATCCTCAATGCTTGTTCATTTGACCTTTGTAATTGTAGATAATAAAGTGGCCATATTGAACTGCTGGAAATGCTGCCAGCAATTACCACAGCAGACTTGTCACCTGGCTAATTGAAGGCTGTGTGTCAGCAATTAACTTGATACAGCTCTTAATTAGCTCTACCCTTTTTTGCCTGGGCAAGGTCACACTCATGTTGATTAAGTCTATTGTGAACCCAACTAGTCAATTTGTGTCACAGGTATAAATTTAGATTTCTCTGGATAGCTTATGAAACCCAATTTAAAAATATTTTTTACCAACTGCCACTGATGCTTCAGCTGTTTCCTTTGATTGTCCTACAATCAAGATATTATCTAGCTAAGCCATGAGCACATGCCCTCGACTTCTCATCATGCCTAGAATAGGTTTTAACCACTTTGTACTCCCTCTAGGAGCTGAAGACAAACTATTAGGCAATGCATTGTATTGCAATAATTGCCCATCCAGCTGAATTTTAAATCTTCTATCCTGCAAATGAACAGACACTGAATCTGTTTCTTTAAGATCTCCTTCACAAACATTTCCATTTTAAAATGTCTATACCTTACAAAAGGGTTAAGACCATTCAGGTCCAGTATAATTCTGCATCCCCCATCCTTGCTTGGTCTGGGAAAGATATTGGACACAAACTGATGGCTTTGGTAAACTGCCTTAGCAATTACACCTTTATTACATAATCTTGCAAGCACCAACTGAACTTCCAATTGTTCAGTGATACTGAAGTCAAACTCCTTTTTGGAACATGTTGCATGGGTAAATCAGAATTTGCATTAAGCTTTGTTCGATATCCTTCTATAACCTTCAATATAAACATATCTGAGGTATCACATTAGATCTGTCTACATGAGAACCAGACCCACTTACATTCTTACCACCTGGCATTCTTCCCCAGCCTCGAGCTGGATATCTCACCTTCCCTGGCGCTGCTACAGCCGAACGCCAACTGCGCTGCATCGTAGCTGGACTCGTCCCTTGCCCGGACCAGTCTCCTTGCTTATAGGGATACTCTTTGGTGGATATGTGGCTGCTGGCTGCTTAATCAAGCCCACCGTCTTGGCCTCCTCCTCCAGCTCCTTCACCTGCCTTGCGAAATCCTCGCCAAACAGTTGTGCCGGTTGCACTGTGCCAGAATGGCAGAGTGAAGCATATTTTATGCTGGTGGCAAGTTCCTCACCCAGAGGCTCACCAGCGCCCGACGACATGGCAAACCGTGCTGCACACGGTGTCAGCTCTGGCAGCTGTCTGCCCTCCCTTTGGAAGTCGTCGTCGGACTCAGGGTCAGAGGGTATCTGCCCTTCTGCACTCACCTCTTGCAAAGAGGGTGCTTTCAAGCAGGCCTCTACTAGGCACTGCCGGCGGAGCCTTAAGGCTCTGTCTTACCTGTTTGCGGTCATCGGCGGTGAAGCGCGGCGTCGCCGGTAGCGAGGACCGCGCGGCAACGGCGAGAGCGTCGAGCTTATCCACCGGAGCGCCGCACGGATGTTGCGCGGGGGCCGAGTTAATTCAAACACGGCGGGTCCCACGTGCTTGCGGTAAGTAAAAAAGGGCGGACCGACTGCGATGACGTCGGCCCACCGCACGTGACTCACCAGCGGCGGCTGTGGCGGCTGCCGTCCAGATCGCGGCGCTGCAGCGGTGGCTGTGCCTGCGGCCGTGCAGCACACGTGCGTCACTGGCGGCGGCACGTGCCTCACTGGCGGAGGCTGTGGCAGTGGAGGCTTGACGCACGGCGCTCGAGCCATACTGGCGGCGGCCCGTGCGAGCGGCCGTGCGCACTCGTGCTTCACTGGTGGAGGTTGTGCGGTGAGTATTTAGTTTTGGACATTGTCGAATTTATTTTAGCACCGCGCGGTGTTGGGAACACCGACGCACGGCCCGGGAATTGTACTTTCTCACGAGTGCGCGGTCTATGGCGGCAGATTCTTCCCGTTTCGCCGCCATAGACCGCAGACTCGTGAGACAGGCCTTTTACTTTTTTCTAACTCCTCCAATGTCTCTCCGACTTTGGTGGAGCTGTAATTACTCACCTGCAGCAGGAGCTCCGTGCTCTTGCTGCCGTTCGCCAATGCGTCCAACGTAATGACGCGCGTGCGCCCTGACGGGTCTTCTTCACGTAGTCACTCACGTGACTCCGAAGTAAAATTTAATGTTTAATTCCCATGAATTAATTCAGAAATATCCACTCTCAAGATAATCAAAATCATTATTTATTGCACAATACATCTGACTAAAACAATACACTGGATATTTAGTATGAAAATATTGATCATGGATGGACAATAACACAAAATATAGATAATTTAGATGTTCTTATGACATGATTGTGCAAAAAAAAAAAGAATTTGATTATCTTGAGAGTAGATGTTTCTTGAATGTGATCGATTGGAATGTTGCCATTGCCATAAATGTAAGCCCATATCGGCAGGCAAGACACGGCCGATTCGTATGTGGGCCTAAATATTTTTTTTTCGCATCATAAGATTAAAATGAAGCCACACCAAAAAGCAGAATAATATGTTAAATAAACAACATACCTTTTGTTTTGTCCTGATATTGCGATCCGTGATGTTGAAGGCATTGAATGTGTTTTTAGTCGCGTTTAAGTTCAATCCAGCGACGCATTGGTCCAGCAAAATATTTTTTCAACTGGGAAGGGAAGCCCGAACGATTTTTCTTCATCAGATAGCAGCCCGAGGAAATCCCTCTCCCACAATCAATACAAATCTGCATTTTAATCCCACCCCCCCCCCAAAGCCTCCGGAATCGCACGCACCGGCAGTGGCAGCTACAGCGCCGCTGATGTTAGGTTTTGTAACAACGCTACTTATAGCAACTTTTTGTAACTGCCATATAACACATACATTATTCATTGAAAAATAATGGTTACCCTACAATACCAACTTGCTTCACATCAGAATGAACTTTTGACATGTCTTTCATAAATGATTAGATTTAGAGTAACATAATGTATAAAGTTATAAAAAGCCTATCTATATATTACTAAAAGTCTGATCTTGACCACTTCCTGTTGAACTGTATATTGATTTTAGAAAAAATGCTGTCATTTACGGCTGTGATTGTTGCCCATTTTACTCAGAGTCCCCCTCCGCTGCGCAGGACAAGAGGATTTTTCCCATCTATGAAAAATAAAAGAGTTATTAGTGTTTAAAAAATGTTGAGATTGTCTCTCCTGAAGGCCACGCCCATTCCAGAGGGACTATAAAACCCAGAAGTGTTGAGTGTCTCAGTCAGTCTCTGCAAGATGGGGGAGCGAGAGGGTCACGTCTCTCAGTCTGAGCTGTGAATAACACTGAACACATGTCTACTAAACTGTGAGTGGTTTTAGTGACCTGTCAGTGCCCTTAATGTGGTTTGAAAATATAGTTTGGAAATGTTAAAGCTGTGTTGCCTTTGGTTTGGAAATGCTAAAGCTGTGTTGCCTTTGGTTTGGAAATGCTAAAGCTGTGTTGCCTTTGGTTTGGAAATGCTAAAGCTGTGTTGCCTTTGGTTTGGAAATGCTAAAGCTGTGTTGCCTTTGGTTTGCAAATACTAAAGCTGTGTTGCCTTTGGTTTGGAAATGCTAAAGCTGTGTTGTCTTTGGTTTGGAAATGCTAAAGCTTTGTTACCTTTGGTTTGGAAATGCAAAAGCTGTGTTGCCTAATTAAATTTGCCTTGCCTAATTAAAGTTGCTTGCCTAATTAAAGTTGCCTTGCCTTATTAAAGTTGCCTTGCCTAATTAAAGTTGCCTTGTCTTCTATATAATTAAAAGTCTAATCTTGACCACTTCCTGTTTGCACTTCATATTGATTTTAGAAGAAAACGCTACCTCGTGCGGCTGTGATTTTCGGCCATCTTACTCAAAGTTCCCCTCCGCTCATCAGATGCCAAGGATTTTTCCCATCGATGAAAAATAAAAGAGTTATTAGTGTTAAAAAAATGTTGAGATTCTCTCTCCTGTCAATCACGCCATGAAGGCCACGCCCCCTCTGGTGGGAGGGGGAGGGACCATAAAACCCAGAAGTGTGGGCGTGGCTCAGTCTCTGCAAGATGGATGAGGGAGAGGTCACGACTTGCTGTCTTTAGTGGCCTTGCTCCTTACAGGCAGAAACTAAAAGCTGCTAAGCCTGTGGTCAGAACAACGAAAAGATGGACAAGCGAGGGCATTGAGAACCTACAATCCTGCTTTGACTGCACAGATTGGAATGTGTTCAGGGAAGCAACCACAAGCCTCGATGAGTATACGGACACTGTATCATCATATGTCAGCTTTTGCGAGGACAGTTGCATTCCAACTAAGACCCGGACATGGTTCAACAACAACAAGCCCTGGTTCACTGCAGAACTCAGACAGCTCCGACGGTCTAAAGAGGAGGCCTACAGGAGCGGGGATGCAGACCTCTGCAGGCAGGCCAAATACAAGCTGAGAAGAGGAATCAGAGCTGCCAAGGAAAGGTACTCTGAGAAGTTGTGGCGCAAGTTCTCAGCTAGTGACCCTTCTTCAATTTGGAAGGGCTTGCAAGAAATTACCAGCTACAAGAGGAAAGCCCACTGCTCTTTGGACAATCGTTAGCTGACCAACGACCTGAATGAGTTTTACTGCAGGTTTGAAAATCAGAAACGTAACCCTGGTACCCCCTTCCCCCCCTCCCCAACCAACACAGCCAGACCCCAGTCTACAAAGAATGGACCCTGCACCCTCTCCATCCCATTCACCACTTCACACCTACTTAAGGCAAGACTCCAGTATGAAAAGACAGGACCATTTCCCACCCCAACCAACACTTCACACCCACTCACAGCCTGACCTCAGCCTGCAAAGACTGTGCCTTTCTACACCCACCCCGCTCCAATCACCACTTCACACCCAATCACCCACACCCTCTGTGCTGCACAACATAACTTATCCAATATCAACAATAAAAATAGAGGAGGTGGAGAGGCTTTTCAGAGGACAAAAGAGCCAGAAATCTCCAGGACCTGTCAATATTTCCCCCTCTACTCTTAAGCTATGTGCCAAACAGCTGGCACCGGTCTATACAGACATTTTTAACCAGTCCCTGCAAACATGTACTGTCCCTGCCTGCTTCAAAGTCTCCACTATTATCCCTGTACCCAAAAAGGCAAGGATTACTTGTCTTAATAACTACAGGCCTGTCGCACTGACCTCTGTAGTCATGAAGACACTCGGAAGGCTTGTGCTGGCCAAGCTGAAAAATATCACAAACTCCCTGCTGGACCCTCTGCAGTTTGCATATCGGGCCAATAGATCTGTGGATGATGCAGTCAACCTGGGCCTGCACTTCATCCTACAGCACCAAGACCGCCAGGGGATCTATGCGAGGATCCTGTTTGTTGATTTTAGCTCTGCATTCAACATCATTGTGCCAGAGCTATTACACTCCAAACTCAGTCAAAAAGGCACAACAGAGGATGTACTTCCTGCGGCAGCTGATGAAGCACAATCTGCCCCAGGCAATGATGTTCCAATTCTACACGGCCATCGTAGAGTCTGTTCTCATCTTCTCCATCATGGTCTGGTTTGGCTCAGCCACCAAGCACGACACGTGGAGGCTGCAGCGAATCGTCCGATCAGCAGAGAAGGTTATTGGCTGCAACCTTCCCTCCATTGATGAACTGTACACTGTAAGGGCCAGGAAGCGAGTGGGCAAGATCATCTCTGACCCCTCTCACCCTGGCCACAAACTCGTTGAATCACTTCCCTCTGGAAGGCGACTCCGGATTGTCAAAGCTGCCACAGCCAGACATAAAAACAGTTTTTATCCACGAGTAGTTGCTCTACTCAACAGCCAAAAATCTGTAGCCTCCCTTTGATCTGGTATTTTGTTGGTTCACATGCTTGATCAATGGTGTTTTATCATTAATGTCTTATTATTATTAAAGTTTAGTGTTTTCAGAGTCATTCGTAACTGTCACTGTATGTCATGTTGTTACTTGTGGGCGGAGCACCAAGGCAAATTCCTTGTATGTGAATACTTGGCCAATAAACTTACTTACTTACTTGAAATGGTATGAAACTGCACTTGAATTTGGTGGCCTTGCACCCTGCTTGAAGTGGTAAGAAACTGCACTTGAATTTGGTGGCCTTGCACCCTGCTTGAACCCTCCCGTTTGATGCTGGGACCCAACGGGTCCCACTTAGTCTAGTAAAATATAAATCAGTTGGACCTCTAGCCCTGAGCAATGACGTCAACATCAAAAGGACATATATTTGTGGTAATAACAGCAACGTAAGGCACAAAGATTGGAGAAAATCTCACTGATCAGAAGGATAGTAGAGACAAAACTCTGATGGTATTGAAAATAAATTTGGAAAAGTATTTTCTATACCTCAATTAGCCGGCTAAGGATGGAGGCCTACTGGTTTATTACTGGCATGAGTAAGTCACCCTCAACCCCAAAGGTCAAGTAATCTATATACTTAAACCATTGATCTAATACATAAATCCAACCAGTTCAATAACTTAAATTTAGTCAAACAAATAACTTAAATTTAGTCAATTTAAAAAGCCACTCTTAATGAAGAAAATACTGGATTATGGTAAAAACCCATTCATAGAGTTATAGAGTCATACAGAGTGGAACCTTTGTCCTAACCTCTCACACCGACCAACATGTCCCATCTACACTAGTCCCACCTGCCTGTGTTTGTCCAGTATCCCTCTAAACCTGTCCTATCCATGTACCTGTTTAATTGTTTCTTAAATGTTGCAATAGTCCCTGTCTCAACTACCTCCTCTGGCAGCTTGTTCCATACACCCACTACCCTTCGTGGGAAAAAGTTACCCCTCAGATTCCGAGTAAATCTTCACCTTAAAGCTATAGCCTTTGGTCCTCGATTCTCCTACTCTGGACAAGAGACTTCGTGCGTCCACCCAATCTTTTCCTAACACTCCCCAGAGCCATACCTTTCACAGTGTAGGTCCTGCCCATGTTAGATTTCCCAAAATGCAACACCTCACATTTCTCTGTATTAAATTCCACCATAGAAAAAGATAGAAACATAGAAAAATGGGAGTAGGCCATTCGGCCCTTCGAGCCAGCACCGCCATTCAATATGATCATGGCTGATCATCAAAAATCAGCACCCTGTTTCTGCTTTTCCCCCATATTCCTTGATTCCTTTAGCCCTAAGAGCCAAATCTAACTCTCTCTTGAAAACATCCAGTGAATTGGTCTCCACTGCCTTCTGTGGCAGAGAGTTCCACAGATTCACAACTCTCTGGGTGAAGAAGTTTTTCCCTCATCTCAGTCCTAAATGGCCTACCCCTTAATTTTAAACTGTGAACCCTGGTTCTGGACTCCCCCAATATCGGAAACATTTTTCCTGCATCTAGCCTGTCCAACCCTTTAAGAATTTTATATATTTCTATGATCCCCTCTAATCCTTCTAAATTCCAGTGAATGCAAGCCCAGTCATTCATCTTATGTCAGTCCCGCCATCCCGGGAATTAACCTGGTGAACCTACGCTGCACTCCCTCAATAGCAATAATGTCCTTCCTCAATTTAGGAGATTAAAATTGTACACAATACTCCAGGTGCTGTCTCACCAGGGCCCTGTAAAACTGCAGTAGGACCTCCTTGTTCCTAAACTCACATCCTCTCGCAATGAAGGCCAACATGTCATTAGCTTTCTTCACTGGAGGATGAAGGTCTGTGACTAGTGGTGTGCCTCAGGGTTCGGTGTTGGGCCCGTTACGGTTTGTTATCTACATCAATGATTTGGATGAGAACATACAGGGCAAGATTAGCAACTTTGCTGATGATACAAAAGTTACTGGTTTTGCAGATAGTGAAGATGGTTGTGAACGATTGCAGCAGGATCTGGTTCGATTGGCCAGGTGGGCGGAGGAATGGTTGATGGAATATAATACAGAGAAGTGTGAGGTGTTGTATTTTGGGATGTCAAACAAGGGCAGGACCTACACAGTAAATGGTAGGCCTCTGGGTAGTATTGTAGAGCAGAGGGATCTACGAGTACAGGTGCATGATTCCTTGAAGGTCGAGTCGCAGGTAGATAAGGTGGTCAAAAAGGCTTTTGGCACATTGGCCATCATCAGTCAGAGTATTGAGTATAGAAGTTGGGAGGTTATGTTCCAGTTGTATAAGACGTTGGTGAGACCGCATTTAGAATATTGTGTTCAGTTCTGGGCACCATGTTAGAGGAAAGATATTGTCAAGCTTGAAAGGGTTCAGAAAAGATTTACGTGGATGTTGCCAGGACTAGAGGGTGTGAGCTGTAGGGAGAGGTTGAGTAGGCTGGGTCTCTATTCCATGGAGCGTAGGAGGATGAGGGAAGATCATGTAGAGGTATACAAAATCATGAGAGGAATAGATCAGGTAGATGCACAGTCTTTTACCCAGAGTAGGTGTAAATGACCCAGTCATTCGCACAACATGGTACAACATAGTTTTATTAAAGATCACTTACAGTACACTTCAGCATGTTGTTATAGCTTGTGTAGGCGGAGCTTCTACTAATAAAGCACTACAATTGGTTAGTGTGGAGTAACTAATCTACAGTAGGGGAATCGAGGCCCAGAGGACATAGATTCAAGGTGAAGGGGAAAAGATTTAATAGGAATCCAAAGGGTAACTTTTTCACACTGTATGGAACAAGCTGCCGGAGGAGGCAGTTGAGGCAGGGACTATCCCATCATTTAAGAAACAGTTGGACAGTTACATGGATAGGACAGGTTTGGAGGGTTGTGGACCAAGCGCAGGCAAGTGGGACTAGGATAACTGGAACATTGTTGGCCGGTGTGGGCGAGTTGGGTCAAAGGCCTGTTTCCCTACTGTATCACACTATGACTCTATGATTCTGTGACACTGCCTGCTGTACCTGCATGCTTAATTTCAGTGACTGATGTACAAGCACACCCAGGTCTCGTTGCACCTCCCCTTTTCCTAATCTGACACCATTCAGATCATAATCTGCCTTCCTGTTCATGCCACCAAAGTGGATAACCTCACTACATCTGCAATGCATCTGCAATGCATCTGCCCACTCACCCAACCTATCCAAGTCACCCTGCAGCCTCATAGCGTCCTCATTACAGCACACACTGCCACCCAGGTTTGTGTCATCCGCAAACTTGGTGATATCACATTTAATTCCCTTGTCTAATTCGTTAATATATATTGTAAATAACTGGAATCCCAGCACCGAGTCCCAGCACCAAGCACCGACCATTGCTCTGACCACCTGGCCAATCAATCATGATCCTTATGCAATTTTTGACATCCATCCTCACTCTCTGCAATACCACCCATTATTGTATCATCAGCAAACTTGCTAATCTTGCCATGTATGTTCTTATCCAAATGATTGATATAGATGACAAACAGTAATGGACCCAGAGGCACACCACTGGTCACAGGCCTCCAGTCCGAGAAGCAACCTTCCACCATTACTGTCTGCTTCTTTCCATGAAGCCAATTTTCTATCTATTCAGCAATCTCTCCTTGGATCCCATGCGATCTAACTTTCCAGATTCACTGATGTCCACATTTACTCATCTGGCATATTTGTAACCTCTGAAATGATCAAGTAAGCAATTCAGTTGTATCTAGACCATTGCAATAAATCATCATAACAAAATCATATGCAGCACTAGGCAATAACACAGGCACAAACATGACAAAATGACTCCCTACTAGGTTGATCAGCCAAAATCGTCCCACAAACTTTTGTGGACAATTGTCCAAATTGGGAGAATTCTCCCACAAACTAGTCAAGCAACAGCCTGACGAATGCCGGCAGGTAAAACTCTGTGATTACAAATAGGTCCATCAGAAGAGAACAGATCCACCATTGACTGAAGAATTTTCCTAAGTGTTTTCCACATTGATTCTAGATCCCCTTAATTATTATGACATTGGTTCACACACGGCCAAAAATATGTTTTACTAATTACCATCCACATTCCTCCTGCAGCTGGTGAATCAGTAGTGAATGGTGAATCAATTCCTCTATAGTATTGGAAAGATGCTTAGAGTAGCAAGGGCATTGAATAAGGGACTGGGGAACTGCAATGTCCAGCATGAGACTGAAGCATCCACAAGCATCTTCAAGCTTGGCTTTCTCCTGATATCTTGACCATCAGAGAAGCCACTCTTCATGCAACTTGAGCACTTCACAGAAAAACAAGAAAGGGTTAAAAACATTGGATACAGCTAGAGTAATGGAGCTAGATAATTTAGACTCAAAATGCTGAAGCAACTCAGCTGGACAGACAGCATCTCTGGATAGGAATGGGTGATGTTTCAAGACCCTTCTTCAGACTGAAAGGGAAAAAGGAGACTGAGATAAGGAAGTGTAAGGTGTGCAAATGAGACATCAAAAGAGATGGAGATCAAGGAAAATGTACAATAGATCATTGTTAACTAAGAGAAGGTGACAACAAAGCAAACAGAGATGAAATGTAATCAGGGGAACAGTCAGACTGGTCAGAGAGCTGGGAAGGTGGAGGGATGGAGAGAGAGGGAAAGCAAGGGTTGCTTGAAGTTAGAGAAGTCAGTGTTCATACTGCTGGGGTATAAACTACCCAAGCAAAATATGAGGTGATGTTCCTCCAATTTGCACTGGGCCTCACTCTGACAATGGAGGAGGCCCAGGACAGAAAGGTCAGTGTGGGAATGGTAGGGGGGGTTAAAGTGTTTAGCAACTGGGAGCTAAAGTACAGCTAAAGTGCTAAAGACATGGGCTCCAGAGCAAACTATACCATCCGTTGAGGTGTTGTCCTGCAAATACAACTTGACATGTACCCAACATTGTGGAAATAGTCTAGATATTCCTCGCAATGCACGATGCAGGAACAGGACCATTTAGCCCACAATTTCTATATCAAACATTAAAATTAAACTAATGTCCTTCTTAACGTGATCCATATCCCTCCATTCCCTGGATATCTATGTTCGTATTCATATTCATATACATGGACTTAAAGGCCACTATTTATCTGCTTCCACCACCAATCCTGGCAGCAAGTTCAATGATTTTCCTATATTAATTTTAATTAATTAATAGATTGCTAAGAAACAATAACACAAACCCTTAGAATTTAATAGCATTACTATCAACAAATCTTACATAACTACAGTGGTCAGAAACTTAAGTGGACAAGTACATAAATACTGTAACTGCAAAGCCAGGAAGAGGTTGAGTATCATGCAGGGAGTTCATCCTCCAACAATCAAAGCCTTTCCGGCTTCCTCATGGCACACATCATTCCTGTAATGGAATACTCTCCACTTTCTTGGATGACCACAACTGCAAGAGCAGTCAAGAAACACAATACTACATGGAACAAAGCAGATTGCTTATATTAACAATGATTCGCTATTCTAAACATGCGTTCCCTCCACCACAGTGCACAGTGACACACAGTGCATACCAGCTACACAAATATATCACAGGTATTTGCAAGGGCATTTAATAGCACTTCCTCTACAACTAAGAAGAACAATGGTTTAAGATGCATGGGGAGTCTTCAATCTTATGGTTCACATCTAAATCACGTCATCCTATTTTGGAAATATATTGCATGCTCCTCCATCACTACTGGGTCTATGTTCTAGAATTCTGCACCTGATTGCTGCAAATTGCTATGATTCTCCAATTCGAATGCGTTTTCATTGTAATAACCGCATCATATTGTTATAAGAAGAAAACTCTGTCGCAACAATTAAAAAAAATAGACTTCATAGTCACACTGCAATTTTTTGGTGAATAATCTAAGAACTATATAAGGTTTTCCTGAGCAGAAAAGGAAAAAAAAATAGCAATTCATTGATAAACTTAAAATATCTAGTGGTCCTTCTCCAATAGTACTGGACATGTGGCTAGCAGATTTGAGTGTCAACCACAATGAAAATCTAAGCCAGCAACCACAGCAGCATAAAGGGTGCTCCTAAACCACTACACTACCAAACCACAACACTTTTATTTTATTTATAAGATTCATTTTCATCTTTCTTCCTTCCCCTTTCTTTTTATCACTGTAGTTCCTATTCATTACAGCAGTCAAATCCTTTGAGTTAATAGTATCCAGAAGGTTACAATAAAGAATAGTCATGCAGTGAAACAATAATTATTTATTTATTTAGTCAAATAAAAGATGATCGTAAATAGGCTTTAATAACCTGATAGAGATATTGTGTTCTTTTTTGTAAAATACTGAAAATAAATTATGTTGGATGTTATTCTTTCCTGTCGCTGGTTGGCTTGTTGGATATCATACCTTGTACATTCATTTAATAAAGTGTGCTTGTCAATTTGTGAACCACACAAGGTCTTCATCAAATCACATTGTTGTCAGGATATTGATGTACATTTTGTTTGGCATAAAAGTCATTTGGAAATGGACTGTATTTTTTCTAAGTACCAGTTTCATTTATTCCCTAACACATCATAGACACTCAAAGCTTTCTCCAACTGTTAAACTGAATGAATTTTCCACTGGTCCAAAATGGGAGTGGTGTAGTAAGATTTTATAAGCTGTCAAATCTACAAGTGTTTCATCATTTTAGTCTACCAGCAATGGGAATCATCTTGGTAATGATCCCTTATGTTCCCCACCTCATCGGCATCTCCCAAGGATAAAGATTTTGCATAAGCCCACTTTGACAAGCTTGAATAAATATATTGAAAATAATTATGACTTAACCAGACAATTATACTTAGACATAGTGTTTTCTTTTTGCATTAAATAGCATAGATACAAAATTACAGGAAATTCCTGATTTAAAAGATAGGGGCAAAGACTTTAAATCTGAGTCCTGTAATTTTCAGCTGGCAGAGATGGGGTTGACGGATGTGTGCCTGGTAAAATCAGGCTTCATTTAGAGGTGCAGCATTGGGCACACGAGTCCATGCCGACCATCAGTCATCCCATTCTCACTAGTTCTATGTTATCCCACTATCTAATCCACTCTCTACACACTGGGGGTAATTTATAGAGGCAAATTAACCTACAAACCCACACGTCTTTGGGATGTGGAATGAAACTAGAGCACCAGGAGGAAACCTACACAGTCACAGGGTGAATGTGCAAACACCACACAGGCAGCACCGGAGGAGCGGATAGATGATGCTGTGAGGCAGCAGCTCTACCAGCTGTACAACGGTGCCACCCTGTGTACCAGGATAAAAAGAAATGATGAAGAACTTCATAGGGATCCTGGTCATTGTGTAACCAGCATTCTCTCCTCAAAAGCTGACCGAGTCTGAGGTCAACCATCGCCTGAGTTGTGCCAGCGGAGCCTACGCCAGACTCAGTTAAAGAGTTTGAAGACCGAGACCTAAAGGCTCAAACAAAACTGCTGGTCTACAGAGCCATTGTCCTACCCACCCTGTTGTATGGAGCCGAGTCATGGAAAACCTACAGCAGGCACCTGAGAGCCCTGGAACAATTCCATCAAAGATACTTACGAAAAATTCTGAGGATCAGCTGGGAGGACAAAGGCACCAACATGAGTGTTTTGGAGGAAGTCAACATGACCAGCATCACCACCACAATAACGCAGCACCAACTTCGATGGACTGGCCATGTCATACGCATGTCCAATACACATCTCTTTAAACAGATCCTGTACTCTCAACTAAAGGAAGGTTGGCGAGCCCCCGGCGGGCCAAAGAAACGCTTCAAGGACAACATCAAGAACAGTCTGAAGAAATTCCACATCACATCGAGCAACTGGGAGCAAATTGCACTGGACAGGCGCTCCTGGAGGAAATCCGTGCAGGAAGGAGCTGTCATGAAACGGAGATACGCTGGGTCACAGAGACAAAGCGACAGCACCGTAAGGAGACAGAGAAGGGGGCCCGACGACTGCCAACCACCGCCAGTCTCCACTGCCCACGTTGCACTAAGGTGTGTGGATCACGGATCGGTCTCTACAGACATCTGCAGACCCACAAGTAGACGACCCTATGGAGAGGAGAGGACAGTCATACTCGTTTCAAGTGACCGCCGATGAACAGCCTTGAGGCCCTCCATTATTTCCTTAAAGTACAATTTTATTACAATAAAGTCCACTGTGGGCAGCTTCTCTTAGATGAAACGTGGAGGATTGTGGAGAAAGCAGAAGAATTTAGAACTTGGATCAGTGCTTGGGACTATGATGTTTTGGCCAACATGGTTGCAAGAGGAACACGATCGGCAATGTTTCGATGTTTCAGACATTATCGGGAGGGAGGCAAAAGAAGTGGTGGAGTTGCACTACTAATCGGGGAGACTGTCATGGCGGCACTCAGAGAGGACATATTAGAAATGAGAAAGGTAAAAGCACTCCAATGGAATTTTACTCTAGCCTTCCCTCTTCCTCCAATAGCAAGCAGTAGATAGAGGAACAAATATGTTGACAGATTATCAAAAGATGCCGAAGCAACATGGTTGGCTTAGTGAGTGACTTTAACTTCCCCAATATTGACTGGGACTTGCTGAGCATCAAAGGCTTAGACAGGACAGAATTTGTGAAGTGTATCCAAGAAGCTGTCTTGAAACAGTATGTGGATAGTCCAACCTGAGAAGGGAATGTACTGCACCTTGTGTTGGGAAACGAGCCTGGCCAGGTGACTGGAGTATTGGAGGGATATGCAGATGCTGGTATGTACCACAGATAGACACAAAGTTTTGGAGTAACTCAGCGGGTCTGGCAAAGTCTCTGGAGAAAAAGAATGGGTGATGTTTTGGGTCGGGACCGTTCTTCAAACTGGTGTTTCAGTGGAAGAGCATTGTGGGGATTGTGATCACAAGTTTTAAGAGTGATTAGAACAGGGAGAAAGCTGGACCTTATGGCAAATCATTAAATTGGATGCCGTGACACCTGCTGTAAGTTCTTGCTTTCTCCCCATGGTTTAGTGAGTCGTCTTAGTCGACTGAATTGACCAGAGCTCGGTCAGTCTTCCTCCCCACCCCCCACCTTTTGCACTTACTTGAGCCAGATGTGGAGGGACAAGCAAACTACCCACGCACATCTGAGAAGAGAGTGTACAGCTGAGGCTACACCACTGGAACATCCTGACAGCCGCGGGCAGAAAGCAAAGATGCAGGCACAGACCCACTTCATGCCAAAACCTTTCAGAGCTTTGTAAAAATTTGCCATTTTCCCAGACATTAAAGGGCCTGTCCCACGAGCATGCGACTGCGTGCGGCAAGCGCGACCAAACCGGAAACGGGGGCCGCGCGGAGGTCGAGTGATCCCCGTACAGGGCCTGTCCCACCAGCATGCGACTGCATGCGGCGAGCGCGACCAAACTGGAAGCGGGGGCCGCGCGGAGGTGGAGTGAGTGACGTGAAGTTCGAGCGAAGTCCACGGGAAGTTCGCGCGTGACATACGGCGTCAAGACGCTGCGTACGACATCGAGACGCTGCGCACGCCCGTCGAGGCGGTGCGTACGGCGTCGAGGCGGCTGCGGGCCGGCAGGCCGTTGCCGCGCGGAAATTTGAACAGTGTCAGTTGTTCGGAGCCCCGCGCGATGTCGGGACCAGCTCCGCACAACTCCATAAGGCTCCGGCGATCGAAGTGGGACCGGCCCCGCGAGGCCGTACGGCTCAAGCGATCACGTTAGGTTGCGCTTGCCACATGCAGTCGCATGCTCGTGGGACAGGCTCTCAAGTTAATACAAAAACTATTAAAATTGCTTTAAATAATTTTCCACATTGAAATTAATTTAAAAACTAAACAGATTAATACACTCAGAAATTATTAGAAATATAAGCATAAAGTAAAAGTAAAAAGAACACAAAGATAAGAAGATCAAAATATTCTGATACAACCAAACATTCTATGGCATTTGTAACCAACAGTCCAATATATTGGAGAAGCATAAACAGCTCCCCTAACAATGAATGATGGTCACAGTAATAACGCAACAGACCCAGCAGAAATTTGAAGAAATTAAAGGAATAAGAACATAAAGGGAAAGGACTGCAATATAGCCAAGCAATTGGCTGTTAGGACCAGGCTATATCTGGGAGATGATACACAAAGGAATATATAAAATGGTGTCTAACAGACTAATTCCAGAAACCAATCATCACAGTCGAAGACCCCGAGTCAAGGACTCGGACAAGAACACGTCACCTCAAACCCCAACCAGGTTCATCGAGACAAAGTAATATCTGAGTCCAACTGGTGACTTTCGGAATTGTTTTAACCGTGTATTGAGTCTTTGAATAGTTTGAAATTAATTGTGATTAATAAAGAAATATGGTTATTAGGCCGTCTAATTATCATGTGCTGCGTCAAATTTGAATCACCAAATTGAAGTACAAGCGTTTATTTCAATATAATAATGAAGTTCACATATTCTTATGAAGGTCAATTGATTTATTCAGTCTTTGGAAAATTATGCCATTTATGTCATTTGGTTCAAATAAAAGAGCATAAAATAAAAGAGCAAAATTACACAATAAACCAGGGGACATGGGCCTTATAATGCATAATATGACTTGCAATTCTATAAAATATAATTGGAATCAGATCCCATGATTTTTTAATAAATTCAATTGATTATTGTGAGTAATCATTTTCACTTTGACCAAGTGGTCATTTCCTGAAGTTGAAAATATTTGACATGTATTTAGTATTATATAATTTGTCTCAGCAATTGATTTTTGATTGCATTTTGATTTTTTTTGTTCTTTCCTCTTCCTTTTTTGTTCTTTCCACTGATACACACTGAACCATAACTTCAGAGATCCTGGCTGCATCTACTATCTTATTTGTGTGGCCATTGATCAGACATGAGTTTAGTCAGTGGGTGCTGTCAGCACATTTAAATTAAGGAGAAGGCTTAATTTGCCTTTGGATACCTCTACCAAAAACCCTCTCAATCCTCTCCACACTAAAAGGAACAACAACAATTACTGCAGTCTATTAATATAAGACCCTATTTCTTGCATTTCTGCAAGACCTCCACCTTGTTCTAATAGTCTGGTGACCAGATTTGAATGCAATACTCTAGTTGCAGCAGAATAATTATATGGATTTGGATATGGATTTAAGAGAGAGTTAGATAGAGCTCGAGGGGCTAGTGGAGTCAAGGGATATGGGGAAAAGGCAGGCACGGGTTATTGATAGGGGACGACCAGCCATGATCACAATGGCTGGCTCGAAGGGCTGAATGGCCTCCTGCAGCTATTTTCTATGTTTCTATGTTTCTAATATGTGTGTTATGGGAGGTTTGATCTAATCGTGTTGCCAGTCCATCCCTACGCCTATCCCCACAACACCCTGGGTTTTTCAAATTACTTTCCAACATTTGTGCACGTATACTCCAAAGACACTGTGTTCCTGCACCTACTTTAGATTTGTACTTTTTGTTATTGTTTTTCCTTGTTGTTTCCTACCAAACTGTGTCACTTCACATAGATTTCATCCATCAAATTTTCACAAATTCATATCCTGTTGAGAATGCCCTTCATCCTTTGGAACACTTCCAAGTCAATTCCAGTAAGTGAATCCACCATCTGATTCAAAATGGCAAGTGAGCCAAGCCAAGGATTCAAGACTCATGTCTGAATAAAATGTTGGTCATTAATTGAAAGATCTGGAACACAAAACCATTTCTGGTTATAATAATAAAGCATATTTCATCACTGACTCAATAAGCTTCCAGCAATAATTGGATGAAGGCAGGCAACAATTTTACAATTTTAGTGACATCAGTCTCAAACTTCAAAAAAAATTAATGCAATCATTTTTCATGTATGAATAAGCTATTCATTGTACAATAACAACCAAATGCCTTGGATTCTCTGCACGCGAAAGCCCAGTGAGCTTTCATAATGTGGATTAAGGTCTGATGCAAACAAAAAAAGCATGGGTTGTGCAG
Organism: Malacoraja senta; assembly: GCA_038087875.1. NCBI lineage: Eukaryota > Metazoa > Chordata > Chondrichthyes > Rajiformes > Rajidae > Malacoraja > Malacoraja senta. The sequence goes on along the minus strand of JAXLNO010005460.1, from coordinate 66,611 downwards.
ATGTACTTGGCTGCAAAGAAACTAAGGCATGAAAATCATGCTCTAAATTACAAATTAATAAATATATTTCCAGAACAACCGAACTGCCTGTCATCAGCGTTAAAAGCGTTATTATAGAGTTATTGATTTTCAACTTAACATAGAAACATAGAAACATAGAAAATAGGTGCAGGAGTAGGCCATTCGGCCCTTCGAGCCTGCACCGCCATTCAATATGATCATGGCTGATCATCCAACTCAGTATGCTGTACCTGCTTTCTCTCCATACCCCCTGATCCCTTTAGCCACAAGGGCCACATCTAACTCCCTCTTAAATATAGCCAATGAACTGGCCTCAACTACCTTCTGTGGCACAGAATTCCAGAAATTCACCACTCTCTGTGTGAAAATTGTTTTCCTCATCTCGGTCCTAAAAGATTTCCCCCTTATCCTTAAACTGTGACCCCTTGTTCTGGACTTCCCCAACATCGGGAACAATCTTCCTGCATCTAGCCTGTCCAACCCCTTAAGAATTTTGTACGTTTCTATAAGATCCCCCCTCAATCTTCTAAATTCTAGCGAGTAGAAACCGAGTCTATCCAGTCTTTCTTCATATGAAAGTCCTGACATCCCAGGAATCAGTCTGGTGAACCTTCTCTGTACTCCCTCTATGGCAAGAATGTCTTTCCTCAGATTAGGTGTAGGAAGGAACTGCAGATGCTGGCAGCCTCCATCCTCTGGCAGCTTGTTCCATATACCCACCACCCTTTATGTAAAAAGGTTTCCCCTCAGGTTCCGATTAAATCATTCCTCCCTCACCTTAAACCTAAGTCCTCTGGTTCTCGATTCCCTTACTCTCGGTAAAAGACTCTGCATTTACCTTTACCTGCATTATGTAGTGCGTGATTAGCTGCGGGGCGAAGCCTTTTAAACAAGTAAAAACTCCTGTAAATGATTTTAATTTGCAGTTTTGTTGTGATTATAATTTATATCTTTTGCACCAGTGATGTATCAGCATTAATGACCAGGTTAATTGTACCACCAACAGTCTGTTTTTGATCAAGAATCGAGCATCTGCACTCTCTTGTGTCTCCATTTGTCAAATCAGATCAGGCCCAACCAAGCTAAGCAAAGAAATTAAGAAATTAGGGTAAGTTACCCTTTATATAGAAAAAACTTGAAAATGAAAGGTTAAAAGTACATATTTTCAAACACCAGGCACTAATTTACACCCTGGCTGCAAAGTACAGGCTTCATCTGAGAGCATTGTAAGTGAAAGACTAAATTTTAGGGTAAATATCAGTATTTACCAAAAAAAGTCAGACAAGGGGAGAAGAAAGTATGTCTTGCTCAGCAGGAGATTTATTTTGTTCAAGCTCTCAAGGGGCTGTCCCACTGCGGTGACGTAATTCGCGAGTTTAGAAGAGTTTAGGAGAGTTTGAAGACATGTCATGTTGAAGACCTCCTTCGACTATGTAGAAGACCTCCTACGACCTCCTTTGACTATGTTGAAGACTAGCTTCGACTAGCTTCGGGAAAATTGGACACTGAATAGCGGAGAGTGAAGACGACCTCCTTCGATCTCCTTCGACCTCCCTTCGACCTCCCTTCGACTATGTTGAAGACTATCTACGACTACCTTCGACTACCTTCGATTATTTTCGATTACCCTCGATTACCTACAAATAACATGCCGACCTAATACGACCTACTTCGACTAAACCTACGAGTAAAAAAAGTATTGATTTTTTCCATGGAGACCATTTTTACTCGTGGGCATTTTTCAACATGTTGAAAAATACGCCGCGACCTAGCTGAGGCCTCGAGTATACGGAGACCACTCTCGAGCATGAAGGAGAGTTACAAAGACGTCCTAGGACCTCGTGTCGACCATGCTGCGAGTATGAGTCGAGGGCAAACTCGCCAGAACTCGTGGATTAGGTCGCCACAGTGGGACAGCCCCTTCACAGCTGTATAATAATAAATACTTTATTGATCCCCTCAGGGAAATTCAGATGTCCAGAAACCCCCAACCAACAAATCCACACATTCAAAACGAACGCAGACAGAAAATACATAAAATACAATGTGGACACTACCTGAGAGCAATAAAAACTTTAAAAGACCAATATTAACAATAAAAAATAAAAAAATTCAAAAATGCATATCCCTACAGCCTAGCGGTCCGAATTATAAAATCTAATGGCTGCAGGGGTGAAGGATCTCCTGAACCGCACCGTTCTACAGGGCAGGGAGAGGAGCCGGTTGTTGTTCCGAGTGCTCTTTTGACTCTCCAGAATTACAAGGAGGGGATGCCCGCGGTTTTTCAGGATGACCTGCACCTTGCACCTCATACGCCTCTCCAGCACATCCGTCCCAGAGTTCCACGAATAACAAACCTGCCTAGGCTGTATTGATTGTAAATGGTCTCTTCCATGACTGTGGTAGAAAAACAGCAGAGTGCTGGTCCCACATTCTTCTGTGCAGATTTGCAATCATGAACACTCCCACAGAGGTGTGAATAGCACCTCACTCTCTGCCCAGGATCAATATTTGCATTGCCCTTAAAAGTATTTAACCTCTTCTGCAAATAGCATTTGTTTAATTGGTCAAAAACAAAATTATTGCCCATAACAGCCGGACGGATTTATTATTTAAAAAAATCAATCTATATTGATCCCATGGGACCATTTAACCAGAAGCATGTGTTGGTCTGACATGTGTCCGCTTCTCAATGAAAGCATCCCTCCTTAAGTTTTATTTTATAGAATCTCTTACAACAAGGTGTTTGCATAAAACAAACTATTGGGAGACTAACAGGTCAGCAAGCATCTGTGAAGGGAATGGACAGACAACACTGGGCATGCTGGGGGGGGGGGGGTTATTTTAAAATTGGAGAATTTAATGTTCATTTTGTTGGGTTGTAAGCTACCCATGTGGAATTTGAGGCACTGTTCATCCAGTTTGCATGTGGCCTCACTCTGGTAATACCCCCTCTCACCTACCCTCTTTTTCCAATGACCTCCATCCCCACCCCGGTTAGAACACATTTCTCCCACCATCATTTTGCTCCTTTCCCCTCCTTTGTTCACTCATGTCTCATCCCCAAGTCCCTTGCGCCCACTTTTCCCCCTTCTTTCCCCCCCCCCCCATACCAGTTTCATCCATATCCCTCCCTCTGGCTTTATATTTCACTCCTCGTCTTCATTCCGTATCAGACACTCTTTGATATCCTTTTCACTAGCGTTTGTCATTTACTCCACCCATCTGTCAATCAATGGTCAGAACATGAGTGTTTAATTGTCATACGTACCAAAAACAGAACAAAGAAATTCTTACTTGCAGCAGCACAACAGATTGGCAAACCTAGTACTTACACATAGATAACACAATTAACCAAAGAAAATTCAATAAAAAAAACAATATTAGTGCAAAACAAAAGCCGAAGGACTTACTACAACCAAGACAGTCGTAGTTTATAGTTTAGTTGGTGTTTGTAGTGTTCAAGAGCTGGTGGTTGTTGTGAAGAAGCTGTTCTTGAACCAAGAGGTTACATTTTTCAGACTGCTGTAACTTCTTCCCGATGGCAGGAGTGAAATGAGGGTGGTGATGACTCTAGCTAGCTTTTTCAGGCAGCGCCTCCTTTAGATCCCTTCGACGGTGGAAGGGGTCAGTACCTGTGATGGACTGGGCAGTGTCCACCTCTTTCTGTAATCTCCATCACTCCTGGGTGTTTGAATTGTGATACAACCAGATTGTGATACAACCAGTCAATATGCTCTCTACTGTACACCAGCAGAAGTTTAAGAAAGTAATCATCAACATACCAAATCTCCTCAATCTTCTAAGGAAGTACAAGCATTGATGGGCTTCCTAAAGGATTGCACCAACGAGCTCTGCTGAGGACAGGAATATTATGTTGTTGACTCTCTCCACCACTACCATGTTGATGAAGACAGGTTTGTGGATACTCGCCTTGCCGCTTCTAAAGGGTACAATCAGCTCGTTGAGCTTACTGACATTGAGAACAGAGTTGTTGTTCTGGCACCATTCAATCAGATGACCAATCTCTCTCCTATACTCTGACTCATCATTCCCCAAAATTCAACCAAGAACAACGGTGACATTGGAAAACTTTAAAATGGAGTTGGAACTGTGTACAGCTACCCAGTCATGGGTATAGAGTGAGTAGAGCGGGGGACTGAGCACACATCCTTGGGGTGCTCCTGTGCTGACAGTTACCAAGGAGGAAGTGTTGTTGCCAATTTGTATCGATTGTGTTCTGTTGATGAGGAAGTCAAGGATCCAGTTGCAAATAGAAGTGCAAAGATCCATTTTCCTGAGCTTGGTAACAAGGTTGGAGGGGATTATGGTGTTGAACACCGAGCTGTAATCAATGAACAACAGTCTGATGTATGTGTTATGTCATAACATCATAAGAAATAGTAGTAGAATTAGGCCATTCGGCCCATCGTCTACTCCGCCATGGCTGACCTATCTCTCCCTCCTAACCTGCCTTCTCCCCATAACCTCTGACACCCGTACTAATCAAGGATATCTATCTCTGCCTTAAAAATATCCACTGAATGCCTCCACAGCCTTCTGTGGCAAAGAATTCCACAAATTCACCTGCCTCTGACTAAAGACATTTCTCCTCATCTCCTTCCTAAAAGAACGCCATGTAATTCTGAGGCTATGTCCTCTAGTCATGGACTCTCCCACTAGTGTTCTTATTGTCCATGTGGTCCAGTGCAGAGTGGAGAACCAGTGAGATCGCTTCCCCTGTTGATTTATTGTGGCAGTAGGAAAATTGTAATGGGTCCAGGTTCTTGCAAAGGTAGAGGTTGATATGTGTCATAACCAACCTTTCAAAACACTTCATCACCACGGACATTAGTGCCACTGGTCGGTAGTCATCGAGGTATGTCACATTACTCACCATAGGCACAGAGATAGTTGATGTCCTTTTAAAAAAGATGGGAACCTCAGACGTCAGTAATAAGAGGTTTAAGATTTCCGCAAAAACTCCAGCCAGTTAAGGGCCTGTCCCACTTTCACGACCTAATTCACGACCTCTGCTGAGTTTGCCCTTGACTCATACTCGCAGTTTTGTCACGAGGTCATCACAAGGTCGTAGGAGGTCATAGGTAGGTCGTAGGAGGTCGTGATGCTAGTCGTAGGTACTCGTGGCATCAAGTAGGTCGGGGCGTTTTTCTAGCCTGATGAAAACAGTCCACGAGTAAAAAAGGTTGTGAATCAGGTCGTGAAAGTGGGACAGGCCCTTTAGTCTGTGCAGGTTTTGAAATCACGACCAGGTAGACCATCAGGTCCAAATGCTTTTGAAGGTTCGCCCTCATGAAGGATCTACTGACGTTAGCCTCGATGACTGAGATTACAATGCAATCGGGGGCTTTGAAGACATATCAGTATTCTCCCTTTTGAAATGTGCATAGAATGCATTGAGATCATCTGGGAGTGATGCCTCGCTTTCGCATGAGCTGTCAATTGGTTTTGCCTTGTAGGAAACAATGGTTAATCACCACCAATGGTTAATCACCACCACACCCTCACCCCACCTATCACTTGCAAGGCCTTACTGAACCCCCACCTCTCCTTTCCAGCTTTCTCCCCATGATTGCAATCAGTCTGAGGAAAGGTCCCAACCCAAAACATCGTCTGTCCATTTCTTCCACAGACCCATTGAGTACCCCCAGGCTTCGTTTCTGCTCAAGATTTCAGCATTTGCAGTTTCTTGTGTCTCAACAATATATTTATGTTCTTTCTGAAAAAAAAGGGCTGATTGACAAAAGAATGTCAATTGTATCATTGAAGCTATATTGCAATAACTTACTTTATATCATGAAAATGCCTTCCAATTTCTGAGTGTAAAGTAGAAAAGTGCGATTTTGAAATTATTTAACTTGATCATGAGTATAGAGTTTTAAATGCGATTCCAGTGGTCAGAAACACCCACAAACACAACTTGAATTTTGTTTTTGTTTCTCATTAACAATAATGGGGAAGTGCTCAGTGATAAATCTAGTAGTGGTCTTGATGTGACTATCTTAAGCATATTAATGATGCATTCAATAAATGTTTAAGTTTAGACACAAAAGGCTGGAGTAACTCTACAGGTCAGACAGCATCTCTGGAGAAAAGGAATAAGTGACGTTCCAGGTCGAGACACTTCTTCAAACCTGACCCAAAACAGCACCTGTTACTTTTCTCCAGAAATGCTGTTTGATCCGCAGTTACTCCAGCCTTTTGTGTCCACCTTTGGTTTAAACCAGCATCTGCAGTTGCTTCCTACACAGATGTTTAAGTTTGTAGTCCTTCATTTTAGATTATTATTAATTGAAATAAGATAAATTAACCATCCCATTGTTTTCCATTATTCTGAATAGATCATGATTCAGATTGAGCTCCTGTGTTGGAATCTGGAGGTATGCATTTTCCAGCTCCTGTACCTTTTGCCTGATGGGAGTGGGGAGAAGAGGAAAAAGTAAGTGGGTTATAAGTCAACACAGCCAGACAGAGCAAGGTTGTGGAGTCACTTGATTCTGGTAAAATTATTGTGTTATCTGATCTGTTGTGTAGTTGGGGACTCAGTGACAATGTTGCTGGGGGATTAAGACATCTTCCCCAATCTACCAAGCATCTAATATGAGTGAACTTTGGCAAGAGCAGATGAGAGTTTAAGGTAAGCCTCAATGCTGGGTTTTACAGCCTCATGACCGTCCTATCCTCAACCAAACCATGTTCGCCAGTGTATTTTCAACTCAATTGTTCTTAATCGTGTAGTATTTCCTTCTCTCTCTATATTTTATCACCACAATGCTTAACCATCCTCCCAGGCAGTAAATAATGCAGTTGTATCTTATTGCTATATATGCCTTGTTGGAAGGAGTTGGAAGGATACTTGATTCCATGTCATAATTGGAGAAAGAATTCCCATTTTGAGTATGGCAGACCTCCATAGTATCATGCCACCATTAATAAGATTTACAGACGGGGCAAATTCAGCATTGGAGATGACAGATCTCTAGGCTACATGCAGTAAGACGTATTCTCATTCCACACCTCTCCAGATGATAAATTCACACAAGCACAAATGACAGCATGGGCCATACTGCCATTCACAAGCCATCATATTCCATTCCCATTATTTGCTAACCTTTGCCCACAGCATTTTTCTGGATTCTTTCAGACAGTTCAAACTGTGCAGCCTTGCAGACGAAAGAGACAAACCTTTCTGAAGAGGCCCCTCATTCTTTCATTCCTTTGCCAGTACTGGCCGAGGAACCAGCAAACTGTGTGTCGACGGCTGTGAGTTGGAAGGACAGGCTGATTCAGTAAGCATGTGAAGGGTAAAGGGCAACAAAACAATAGGCAAACAAATGGCGCAGCATTTCTAAGAAAAATGCTATCTGCCGTCGATACTTCTTGAATTGATCAGATTGCCTTCTAGCTGTGAACAACCACAGCATGCAGTAAATTATGGATGCTTATACTTTCAATTAATATGGTATTCCACAGTGTAGCATGCGTGCGCTGACTCTTCAATGCATACGGCAACAGGATCCACCTTGCAGATGTCTATGTCTCTAGCATCTCTCGAGGTCAACCACATCCTCCCCCTTTGGCAGGCATTAAGGCCCCAATGAATAGGGGCTTAGAGTCATAAAAATATATAATACAGGAAACAACCCTTCTGTCCAACTGGTCCATGCCAACCAAGGTGCTTTCTTGAGCTGCTCAACATTATTTTACAGCTCCCTGCCAATGACAGTATATGTCCGGCCCCAGTTTAACCTTCCAAAATGTATCACTTCACACTTGTTTGAGTTAAATTCCATCTGCTAGTCCTTCTCCCACTTTCCCAGTTCTAAATTATGTTGTAACCTTAAACAACCTTCTTGACTGTCCTCAACATTTTTGAGTCACCTACATCCTCTTCCAAATCGTTAACATATATGACAAAGAACAGTTGTCCCAGCATCAAAGTCCACGGCACACCACTAGTCGCAACCCTCCTATCAGAACAACCCCCCACTACTACTTTGACTCCTTCCAACAAGCCAATTTCATATTCACTTAGCTAGTTCATCTTGAATCCCACCTTCCGGACAACCGTACCATGTTGGATCTTGTTAAAAACCTTGCTAAGGTACATGTAAACATCATCTACCACCTTCCCCTTGTTACTCCTCTTTGTCACTTCTTTGAAAATCTCAGTTAAATTCATGAGACTTCTCCCTTGCTTAAAGCCATGCTGTGTATCTCTAATCATGTATGTACGACCGAATATTCTCTTGCGTAAGTTTGGTGCGTGTACAGATGTGGTGAAGATGTCGCTGTTTAGAGCATATTACACACCACTCTATACTGTGCCCCCTGTGGTCGAACTACGGAAAGACAAGTTTGCAGAGTCTAAAGGTGGCCTATAATGATGCCATAATGATAACGATGCCACACTGCTAAGGAAACCTAGATGGTGTAGTGCTGGTAACATGTTTGTGGCTGCAGGAGTCAGTACATTAGAAGCTATCCTAAGAAATCATATGTATAAATTCATTTGCAGGATAAATGACTCTAAAAATGTAATTATCGAGGCCTTGTCAAACATAATCCCAGTTGTGGAGACACTGGTATCGCTGTCTCGTTGCAGAACACTGATCTTTCTTTTTTATTCTGGATTTTAAATCATTTATTGTGTATTTTATAGAAAATTTATGATGCTTTTATGTGATATACTAAGATTTTTATATGTATTTTATGGTGTTTTTATATGCAATGTATTTTTATGTAATGTTGTCCCTTGTCTGGACCTTGAGTCTGAAATAAAGTTTATTATTATAATTATTATTAATCAGTCCTTACCTTTCTAAAAGCAGATAGATCCTGTCTCTCATAATCCACTCATGCAACCTTACCAACACTGATGTTAGGCTCAGCAGCTTGTAGATCACAGTCCTGTCCTCATGACCCTTCTTAAATAAAAGCACCATATTAACCACCTTCAGTCTCCCAGTACCTCACGTGTAGATAAGGAAGATATAAATATCTCTGCCAGAGGCCCAGCAATTTCTTCCTTTGCTTCCCACAATACTCTAGGATACATTTGGTCAGGCCAGAGGGATCTATCAACCTTTATGCTCCTCAAGTCCATCAACACATCTTCTTCTTGTTATTTCACAGAAGATCACTATTCTCTTCCCCAAGTTCACTGGCTTCTATGACCTTCACGGTAAATACAGACCGTCTTTAATCAATCTATATATTTCCTAACTGGTTGATTACCATCACCTTCCCCGCAGACATAAAAATAATGGTGGCCAAATAAAAATGATTTGCGTTAGGAAGGAATAAGTTGGTGGTTCAAATAATCCTGTTTTAAGCGATTCTCTGTATGTCAAAATAGATTTTAATTACATATGAGATGATTATAAAATAACGAACATTGATTATTCAGTATTGTTCCAGTTAGGATCTTTGAGGAAATGGTTATGATTGTGAAGAGGTTGTAATTAGTACTTCATTATTCAACTACTGCTGGGTAATGGATGCAAATAACTAACAGATGGGGATGGTAGTATCTTACACTTAAGAGTTAGAATGACGCACAATTCTAGACTGAAGCATTTTTACTATTAACGTTGTTATTGTTTCTCCTAAATTGATTCATTTTCTGTTTAGGATAGAAGCTATACGTATTTATAATTCTTGCTTTTACTTTTCTAATGGGAAGGAATGGAGTTAAAAGTATGTTTCTTTCCTGGTTTAATTGTTCTTCCAAATATCTTTTTGATGGGCATTGACCAAACCACTATATTTCTGCACATCTTTTCAGCGATTGTTTGTTGCTGTTTTTAGTTATAAAATAGTTGTGCCAAAATCTGTTGACTATCGTAATGTATCACTTTCATTCTGGTGCAGCACATACAGTATTCAGTAGACTGAAGGAACTGCAGATGCTGGAATCTTGAGCTAGCAAAAAGAACAAAGTACTGGAGTAATTCAGTTTGTTTAAAATGAATTAAAATACGAGACCGTCACTTACTGAGTGATAATGACACCAACAACAGTGGCTCATTGGCCCGATCATGAGCAGGTGGGAAAATAACCATTAAAATGATAAAATGGAAGAAAAAAATATTTGCCAAACAAACCCGCAAGCCAGTGATTAGTAATTTACTATTGTAATTATTGTATTAAGATTGGTACAATTAAAACTCAGATTTCAGACTGCTGGTTGAGCTCACAGGACTATATTCTGACTGAATGAGTATTTTGTATCAGTTTCTATCAAAGAAAATCCTGCTGGTATCTCAGCAAACATGTGAGTAGTTGAGTTTCTGGGTGAGTTGAGAAATTGTAAAGGAAGAAGTATTAACAAAGCTTGCCACGCTAAAGCGAATAAATCATCTGGTCCATATGCGATGCATCCCAGGATGCTGAAGGAAATAAGGAAGATATTGCAGAAGACCTGATAGAATCTTTCTGAGGATTGCAAATGACAAAGGCTACAAAAAATCAGGAGGAACTCTTGGGCGGCACGGTGCCGTAGCGGTAGAGTTGCTGCCTTACAACACATACAGCGCCAGAAACCCGGGTTCGATCCCAACTACAGGTGCTGTCTGGACAGAGTTTGCACGTTCTCCCCGTGACCTGTGTCGATTTTCTCCGAGATCTTCGGTTCCCCCCCACACTGCAAAAACGTACAGGTTTGTAGACTAATTGGCTTGGTAAAATTGTAAATTTGCCCAAGTGTGTGTAGGGGAGGGTAAGTACATGGGGATCGCTGGTCGGTGCGGACTCGGTGGGCCAAAGGGCCTGTTTCCGTGCTATATCTCTAAACTAAACTAAACTAAACGTAGCTGGTCAGACAACACCCATGGACAGAATGAGCAGAGGAGGTTTTGGGTCGAGACCCTTCTTCAGACTGAGTGCAGAAGGTGGAAGAAAGCTAGAAAAAAGAAGTGGGGGTGGGCAAAAGACTAGCAAGTGGAAGGTGGATACGTGAGGAGAGCTGGTCAGCAGATGGGTCGGGTAAGTGACAAAGTCCAGAGGTGAAAAGGTGACAAAAGAGTGACAGATAAAAGGAGTGAAATGTAAAGCTAGAGAGAGAGATGATGATGGAAAGAGACTGGGGAAGGGAAATAGTGGGAATATAAGGGATAAATGGAATTCAAGGATGAGTGTATGGAAGAGGGGAAAGGAGCATGGCTGGTGATGAAGGAATGTATGCGCAAGGGAGTTTGGGGAAAGAGGGGGTGGAGGTTTGGAGTATTTCTTGAAATTGGAGAGCAGTTCACACTATTGGGTTATAAGCAGAATATGAGGTGCCATTCTTCCAGATTGCAGTTGGCCTCACCCTGGCAATGAGGGAGGCCAAAGACAGAAAAGTTGTCATGGGAATAGAAAGGGGAGTTAAAATGGCTAGCAACTGGGATACAGGTCTTGGTGAACAGAGTGCACATGTTTGGCAAATGGTACACTGCTCTATTCTTATTATTGCCAATGTAAAGGAGGTCACATTGGTAGCGCTGAATGCAATAGAAGAGATTGAAGTGAAAGGGAAAAGAGAGAATTAGATATATACCCAGGTTGGTCACAGGGAATAAAGGGGGGTGGAGATGTTTGTAGGTTAGTTATCTAAAATTGAAGAATTCAATGTGCCACAAGAAACTGCAGATGCTGGAAGAATTGAGCAAAAAGCACAAAGTGCTGGAGTAATTCTGTTTGTTTAAAATGGATTAAAATATAAGACTTACTTACTGAGTTATAACAATAGCAATAACAATGGCTTGTACTGTATATTCTTGCCTCTGGTTTCACATTTTCACCTCTTCTATTCTTATTTCCTTATCTAACACCTTTTGTCATTTCATTGCCGGCCTTTGTCAAACCATCTGCCAATCAACCCCTCTGCTTCCCCCCCCTTCCCCCCTCCCCACCCTCATCAGTATTCACCTACCTCATCCCAGACCTTGTCCCTCCCCCACCTCTCTTCCAGCTTTCTCGCCCCAACTACATCAGTCTAAAAAAGGTTCCCAACATGAGTTACTCAACACTGTCTTTTTTTAACAATCTTTATCAGTCAGGGATGAAATCTGACATTCAAATGTCTCGCTATACCTAGAACACATGCCACTATTTCAAGCTTTGCAACTACATCTCTCAGCTTCCACACTTTATCACATTGTTATCAGCCAATCAACCCCTCTATACCTGTATCCACCTACCACTTCCGTACTCTTCACCACCACCCCCCACCCACCCCCTTATACTTGCTGCTTCTTCTCTACCTTTTCAGTCTAGATGAAGGGTCTTGACACAAAACATTATCTGACCTTTTCCCTTCACAGATGCTGCCTGGCCTGCTGAAACCAAAGGATATTCAGTTGACTCCGGTAGTTAAATTGTTGTAATCAAGATCAATGTCACTTTTCTGCTCAGAAAATTGGTCATTTTAAATGGTGTCCCAAAATATTACCGTGACGTTTTGTTTCATTTTATTCTAATAATAATTAACGTTGTCATATTTCTTGTGACTATTTATTCCTTTTGACAAGGTCTTCTCAGATTTGTAGAACTGCATATGGCTATGACACAGGACATTTGTTGAATCAGCACTGTTCAGTCTTGTTACAGACCTTGAGTGTGAAGAATGATCGGTTCCACCAATTATTGGAAAATTTGCTTCCAGCAAAACATAATTTTTCAGTATGGATTTTAGGCCAACTGCAAAGACGAGAAAAAAGAAGAAGATTTGAATTGGTTTTATGAATACTATCAACTCTCACCAAATTTGAATAATGTGCGGCACAAGGACTTAGAAGATAACTGGCTTCAATTACTGACTTCATCCACTTCACCACCAACTTCCATCCGGCACTCAAATACACCTGGACCATTTCTGACACTTCCCTACCATTCCTTGACCTCACTATCTCCATCGCAGGTGATAGACTTCTGACCGACATTCACTATAAACCTACTGACTCCCATGACTATCTGGACTACACTTCTTCCCACCCTGCTTCCTGTAAGGACTCCATCCCCTACTCCCAATTCCTCCGTCTACGCCGCATCTGCTCCCAGGATGAGGCGTTCCACACCAGGGTATCTGAAATGTCCTCATTCTTCAGGGAACGGGGGTTCCCCTCCTCCACCATAGATGAGGCTCGCATCAGGGTCTCTTCCATACCCCGCAATACTGCTCTCTCTCCCCATCCCCCCCCACTCGCAACAAGGGCAGAGTTCCCCTAGTCCTCACCTTTCACCCCACCAGCCGTCACATACAACAAGTAATCCTCCGTCAGTTTCGCCACCTCCAACGTGACCCCACCACTCGCCACATCTTCCCATCTCCCCACATGTCTGCCTTCTGCAAAGACCGCTCCCTCCGTAACTCCCTTGTCAATTCTTCCCTTCCCTCCCATACTACCCCCTCCCCGGACACTTTCCCTTGCAACCGCAAGAGATGCTACACTTGTCCCTTTACCTCCCCCCTCGACTCCATTCAAGGACCCAAGCAGTCGTTCCAGGTGTGACAGAGGTTCACCTGCACCTCCTCCAACCTCATCTATTGCATCCGCTGCTCTAGATGTCAGCTGATCTACATCGGTGAGACCAAGCGGAGGCTTGGCGATCATTTCGCCGAACACCTCCGCTCGGTCCGCAATAACCAACCTGACCTCCCGGTGGCTCAGCACTTCAACTCCCCCTCCCATTCCGTATCCGACCTCTCTGTCCTGGGTCTCCTCCATGACCAGTGCGAGCAACACCGGAAATTGGAGGAACAGCACCTCATATTCCGCTTGGGGAGTCTGCATCCTGGGGGCTTGAACATTGAATTCTCCTTATTTTGTTAGCCCCTGCTGTCTCCTCCCCTTCTTATCTCTCCCTCAGCCCTCGGGCTCCTCCTCCTCCTTTTTCCTTTCTTCTCCCCGCCCCACCCCCCACCCCCTATCAGTCTGAAGAAGGGTTTCGGCCCAAAACGTTGCCTATTTCCTTCGCTCCATAGATGCTGCTGCACCCGCTGAGTTTCTCCAGCATTTTTGTGTACCTTGGGTTTAATTACCTGAGCTTTGCTTGCAGATTGTTGTATTGTCCCAACATACTGTTAACTGTGTCATATTTGAGTGTCATTCACCCTTGAGTCTTTATCACAAAATGTAATTCACCCTCGACTAAATTTTCTTATGTTTTTTGGTAATTTTCGTCTTATTCTCCCTTGTGCATAATTTTATATATAATTTATTTTGTCACATGAACAAAAAAAATAAAATAACTAATTTCTTAAATGTTTATGTTATTCAACTCACAAAATACTGAAGTCGCTAGAATAGAAAATGCAGAATATCACTACAAGAAAATGGCACAATCTAACTTTAGATTGCCTAAAAATGAGGCTCAAATCTTCTTAATACAGCTAGAATTCATGTTGCTGGATGCAAATAAGTGCTGGTAGATTGAAGTACAGTAAATATATATAGAATTCTAGTTCTAGCAGAAAAGTAGCTAAATTGGCAACACAAAGTAAAGTTACAGTTCAACAGTTGTCTACCCCGATCCTCCAGTGTTTCCATTTATAAATTTATAATTCCACTAGCTCGTCTGGTCTTTCCTAAAAGGTGAGATTACAGTAAATTTGGGAAATGTCCTGCTACTTTGAAATTAGAAAACCATAGGTGGAGAGAAAAAACACATATCAAATTTCCAGCTCCACTGCCATTAATACCAATATGAGCTTACTAATCAGTCTGAAGAAGGGTTTCGGCCCAAAACGTTGCCTATTTCCTTCGCTCCATAGATGCTGCTGCACCCGCTGAGTTTCTCCAGCGTTTTTGTGTACCTTTGAGCTTACTAACCACTTTTTAAACTTTAGAATAAAATATATAAATATCTGAATAAATTAAGTCATTCGCCCTTCATTCACCCCTCTAGTTTCATTCACCCCAAAATAATTTAATTTGCCCTTGGGTGAACCATTCACCAGTTTAAGAAGCACTAGTCTATAGTAATTAGAAAACTTCAAACCCAGGAAGTTAATCAATCCAAAATATACTGTCAGTAAGGTTTGAATGTATATGGTTTGGTGGTTTGGATCCACAAATTATTCTGCAGATTCCCACTCTAAATTAACAAGCATATGTACAAAAATTAGATCATCGTCATGCAATAAATCTGGCGTTGAATCCACAGTAATTGAAAAATATTTACTTGTTGCAGTTCTGGCACCGTTGTGTTTTTAACTTTCCGCCACATCAAAGTGATGATTTCCTCACAACCGTGATGACAGATAATAATTACCTTGATCCTTCTATCCAAATTTATAATCTGCCAACATTAAAGAAAATTCAGTAACCAACTCCAACATCCCCAAACAGTTTCTGTAATATAATGATTTTCATGATCAAGGTATGGAAATCCAGTTGTGTAAGAATTTAATAAACTGAAATATGTTTCCAAAAGTGATGTTCTGATTGGAATTCTGAAGAAGGGTCCTGAGCCAAATTGTCATCTGTCCATTCTCTTTACAGATGCTGTCTGATCCAATAGGTTCGTCCAGCACTTTGTGTTTTGCTCAAGACTCCAGCATCTGCAGTTTCTTGTGTATCCATTTGAACTGGAATTGCTTTCTTCAATGTGGATCTGCCATGCCTGTTGCCATTGCACATTGTATCCTTGCCCAGAATATAGTTCTGGAATACTAGACTTTTCTCATAGATGATCAAGGCGTTTCAATTTGTTGATGAACTGTGTGATTAAAGCATGCACTCTGATAGAAAAATGTTTTCAAGAAAGGCAATAGACATTTATGATTGATGGTGCAATACATAAGTGAGTCCCAGCACCACATATTCATTGGGAAACTGACAACAAACCATACTTTTAGACAGCCTATTCACCTTTCCTACAATATCATGAGCAGCAACAAAGATTGTTTATGTATCCCTGCTTTTACAAACAGTTGAACTCTTAGCAATCTATAAAATGCCATCAATGTTACTCCACAATGCAGTATTTAATAATATAGGGGAAAGGAAGGATAGGATTTCTTAAGAATTAAGCTATTAGAGGAATGAAGTTGGATAAATAACACTACCCATTCAAAAAACTTCCATCCATGGAGATGCCCTAAGGTTGGATTAAGGGTTGGTGGTTTTGTTAGTGCCTCCCATTTCTTCGAAAAGATTTGTTACAGACACAAAAGCCAGATGCAAACTCACTGACATAAACAAGATGAATTTTAAATGTTTCCTCATAACATAGCAAGAGTTATGTGGATAAATTACATGAAACAACCACATTGGAATAACTGAAAAATAAATAATATATTTCAGATTTTCAAAAATGTTTTTGCGTTATATAATGCCTTTTATTAGGTGCTCTCTCTCAAACTCATTGAGATACAATTTCTCTTCGCCTGCCAGCACCAAGCTTAAACCACTTCCTAAAAATCAACCCAACTCTTACATTCTTCCCTCGGGGTTTTCAGTCTCTGGTCATGTATGAATCAGAGGGCATCAATTTGTGTTTACAATGCCTAGCTGTGTGTGGTATCCAGTGACTAACAGGGTGATTGTTCTGTCTGAGTGTACCATCTGGACATTATCAGCTTTTGAGCCACTAACATCTCTGCCGATATAAAGCCACTTTATTGTGTCGGGTTCCAATCAGGCTGAGTTCCAAGACATTATTCCTGGAATAGCGCTGTTGTGATTTTTAACCATATTCACAGCCCCGCAGTGACTTCCTAGGACGTGTGAAGCATGTTGCAATCTCATAAAAACATATCAACCTTGACCTTACATCACTAGTGCATACCTGCAAACTGTAAATCTGAGACAGGATTGAGAGCAACTTGATAAAGTAAAATAATGTGGCTGCTGGAAATCTGAAATATAACAAAACACTGCAATTTAGGCAGTGTCTGGGGATGGAGGAACAGAATCAGCATTTTGTTTTGGCACCTTTCACAAGAACTAGGAATAATAAGTACAGTAAAAACCAAAGTGCTGGAGGAACTCAAAGTGTCAGACATCATCTGTGGAGGGAAATGGGCAGATGATATTTTGGATTGGGACCCTTCTTCAGACTGATGGAGCTTACACAGCTTTAAGATGTTCCAGGTGTCAACTTCTCTACATCGGCGAGACCAAGCGCAGGCTCAGCGATCGCTTCGCCCAACATCTCCGCTCAGTTCGTACTAACCAACATGATCTCCCGGTTGCCCAGCACTTCAACTACCCCTCCCATTCCCAATCTGACCTTTCTGTCCTGGGCCTCCTCCATTGCCAAAGTGAGGCCCAGCGCAAATTGGAGGAACAGCACCTCATATTTCGCTTGGATAGTTTACACCCCAGCAGTATGAACATTGACTTCTCTAATTTTAGATAGCCCTTGGTTTCTCCCTCCTTCCCCGCCCCCTTCTCAGCTCTCTCACAAAGCCTACTGTCTCTGCCTCTTTTTTCTTTTTCCTGCCTGACCCCCCCCCGACATCAGTCTGAAGAGGGGTCACGACCCGAATGGTCGCCTATTCCTTCTCTCCATAGATGCTGCCTCACCCGCTGAGTTTCTCCAGCATTTTTTGTCTACCTTCAATTTTTCCAGCATCTGCAGTTCTTTCGTAAATAATGATATGAAATTAAAGGAATTTGGATAAACTACTGGAAATTTAGGATAATCCGGATTTTAAAATAAAATGCAAGAAATTTAAACTCAAGGAATTTCTAGAATGGGCCCCAATGATTATCTGTCGTGCTTGAGATGCAGCCAACAGAGCACCGTGCCGCAGAAACACTGTGCCGCGCCTCATATGTTTAGCAATATGAGTCACTCCTCATTTTGCTACCATGTCTCTATGTGGCTTTCTCTGACCTGACACTCCTTGTTGTCGGAGTTCATTTCTGCAATTTATGTCTTCATTCGTGAAACTTTACAAGGCAATACCCAGAGTCTGAATAAGACCAGTTGAGACTTCAATCAAAATTTGAAGTGCTAGTTACTGTGTCCATATGCATCATCCTTACAGATGACCACACATTCCGTGATAGACTTCAGAGTGCGTGTGAATTGTATCATATCACACCCACAACCCCAGTGGTTGGTAGCTACAATGAGATGTTTGCTTGGAAAAATAGCATTTCAAATTAAATTGGAAAGCAGCACACAAAGATGTGCCCAATATTTTGCAAGATTCCCAACCAGGCTGTAAATTTAGTTCCCTCACAGAAATGCTGAAATGGGTCCAATCTGCTTCAGAGGTGAGATATTTAGCGTTTAGGGGATAAGAATGTATCTTATTAGGGGATAAGAATATAACTGCCAGTTCTTTCCTTGCGAAGCATGATTACTCTCGACTGACTCTGGCAGCACCTGACCATTAAGAAGTCCAGTATTGTGAAACAGCATCTCACTTCGAGTTTGATGAATGAATTCAGCAGAGTAGCATAGCAGGAAAAGCATTAGATTGCAGTAAATCATTATGAAAATCTTGTGAACAGCAAAGTGAGATGGCAATTAGTAAAAACAAGGAACACCAGATGCTGGTTGACACGAAAGGGCACAAAGTGCTTGAGTAAATCAGCGGGTCAGGCAACATCCCCAAAGAGCATGGATAGGTAATGTTTCAGGTCAGAACACTTCTTCAGATTGACTGTGTGGAGGGGCGAGAGTGGGGGCGTGGGGTGGGGAAAGAAAGTAGGAAGAGAGGAGAGGCAGGACAGGGCATGGCAGGTAATAGGTGGACATGTGCAGGGGGGGGGGGGGTTGATAGGCAGATGATTAGAACAAAAGCCAGAGATGAAAGCAGAATGGACAGAAAACTAACTGACTGATATAGAAATGGCAGATTATTTAAACAAGTACAGTATTTGCTTATGTAATCATTCTTCACTATCATATGCCTACATTCTGAAGATGAAATATTTTAAGAATGGGATTTTCAAATTTGCTTAATATTAATATTATGAATTCTTCTGCAGCTTGTATCAAGATAACATGTTTAGAATCATTGAATCATAGAGTCATACAGCATGGAAACAGGCCCTTTGGCCTAACTTGCCCATGCCGTCCAACATTCCCCATCTACATTAGTCCCACCTATTTCCTGGGAGTACTAAGCATAACAGCACCCTTTAGAACTCGAAGGACATGGTTCACTAGGAGATATTTTGGTTCACTAGGAGATATTTTCAAACCTGAAGTAGTTTGGAAGATTTTACAGACCACTGCCTTGTTCCTTCTACTGTTGCAGAACTCTACTGACACTGTGTTTTTTGCCAGACATACAGTAAACATACATTTGATTTATAAAGTTCATCACATAATATGAGGGATTTGAAACTGCATCATAGCACGTTATCGAAGCATGATTTCAATCATTTTGCAATGTCACCAAGCATTTAGCTGTCTTAACTATTACTACTTTAATTTGCCACTTAATTTTTTTTCAACTGAATTGTTTTGAACTTTGCATAAATTATTCTCTTCCCAGTACAAGATAGTCTACACAGCTATAACTCTATACTGTGGTTTTGCATTCTTTGGAAGTGAACTAAGCTTCCATGGTGATTAATATTAGTCACATCCACTGTGCTCTCTCCACAATGTACAGAGAGTGGAGGTAATATTTAATTTCTGTTAAATCACAGTTCGGCTGTAGTTGGCGCATTGTGCTGCATTCTGGACATTCTATTAAAAGGCTATCCAACACCTTGACAGATGAAAGGAGAAGTAACAAATGTGTTCATAAAGGCGTGCACACCACGTCCCAGCTTGTGAAGCATGCAAGCATCCAGCGTAATCTGGATTGACTGTGGGCCAACTTTCTCAAGGATTTCTTTGTTGAGACCGACATCAAGAATTTTTTTGAGAGACATTAAAGGTGGAAACTGTTCGATCTTCGCCCAACTTTGCAGCAAAAAAGAAACATACTGGGAACATTAGATGGACAGCTTTATCATAGAGCCCTAGAGAGAAACAGCACAGAGACAGGCCCACTATTCTACCCTATCAAATTTTATTCTCCCCACATTCCCATTAGCCTCCCTCTCCCCATCACCTCTCCCACCCCCCCTCTCAGAATTTGCCGTCAACTACACACCAGGAGCAATTTACAAACCCTATTAACCATTCATCCCACATAGCTCTGGTATTTGAGAGGAACCCGGAGCATCTGGTGGAAATGCACGTAGTCATAGGGTGAAGAACAAACCCCACTTGGGAGAAGATGCTTATGTTGGTTTATCTGAGTGCCTTTTGCAAGCAGCTTTGAAACCTTGAGGTGCCTCTCACCTCTTTACTGCACTCAGGTTCATAGATGGTTCATAGATGGTGTAATAGGGATCGATGTGAAAGGTGAGATGCGTAAGGAATTAAAAGTATTGTATATTAATGCGTGAAGTATAAGTAGTAAAGTAGATGAGCTTGAGGCTCAGTTGGAGGTTGGTAGATATGACTGTGGGGATTACTGAGAGGTGGCTGCAGGAGGATCGGGCCTAGGAACTTAATATTCAGGGTTATACATCCTATAGAAAGGACAGGCAGGTGGGCAGAGGAGGGGGGCTAGCTCTGCTGGTGAGGGATGGAATTCAGTTCCTTATGAGGGAAGACATAGGGACTGATGAGGTAGAGTCACTGTGGATTGAGTTGAGGAATTGTAAAGGCAAGAAGACACTAATTGGTGTTATTTACAGACCCCCAAATAGTAGCCCGGATGTAGGGTGTACGTTGCAGCAGCAGTTAAAACTGGCATGTAACAAAGGTAAAGCCACATTGGTGATGGGGGATTTCAATATGCAGGTAGACTGGGAAAATCAGGTTGGTTCAGGACCCCAAGAAAGAGAGTTTGTAGAATGCCTCCGAGATGGATTCTTAGAGCAGCTTGTAATTGAGCCGACCAGAGAAAAGGCAATTCTGGATTTAGTGTTGTCCAATGAACCAGATATGATGAGAACTCGAGGTAAAGGAACCGCTTGGAGGTAGTGATCATAATATGATTTGTTTTAATCTGCAATTTGAGAAGGAGAACGTTAAATCGGAAGTGGCAGTGATGCAGTTGAACAAAGGGGACTATGAAGGCTTGAGAGGGGAGCTGGCCAAAGTAGACTGGAAAGGGATCCTAGCAGGAATGACGTTGGAACAGCAATGGCAGGAATTTCTGGGCATAATCCGGGAGACGCAGGATTATTTCATTCCAAAAAGGAAGAAAGATTCTAAGGGGAGTAGGAGGCAACCGTGGCTGACAAGAGAAGTTAGGGATAGAATAAAACTAAAAGAAAAGATGTATAACACAGCAAAGAGTAGCCGGAAGCCAGAGGATTGGGAAACTTTCATAGGACAACAGAAGTAAACAAAACGGGCCATACGGGCTGAAAAGATTAAGAACGAGGGGAAGCTGGCCAGGAATATAAAGAAGGACAGTAAAAGCTTCTTTAGATATGTTAAGGGAAAAAGAGTAGCAAAGTCAAATGTGGGTCCCTTGAATGCAGACACGGGTGAAATTATTATGGGCAACAAGGAAATGCCAGAAGTGTTGAATAGGTACTTCGGATCTGTCTTCACTAAGGAAGACACAAACAATCTCCCAGATGTACTGGAGGACAGAAGATCTAAGGGGGTAGAGGAACTGAAAGAAATTTTCATTAGGCGAGAAATACTATTGGGTAGGCTAATGGGACTGAAGGATGATAAATCCCCTGGGCCTGATAGTCTGCATCCCAGGGTCCTCATGGAGGTGGCTCTAGAAATAGTGGACGCATTGGTGATCATTTTCCAATGTTCAATAGATTCAGGATCAGTTCCTGTGGATTGGAGGATAGCTAATGTTATCCCACTTTTCAAGAAAGGAGCGAGAGAGAAAACGGGGAATTACAGACCGGTTAGCCTGACTTCGGTGGTGGGAAAGATGTTGGAGTCAATTATTAAAGAGGTAATAATGGGGCATTTGGATAGCAGTAAAAGGATTAGTCCAAGTCAACATGTATTTACGAAAGGGAAATCATGCTTGACTAATCTTCTGGAATTTTCTGAGGATGTGACAAGTAAAATGGATGAAGGGGTGCCAGTTGATGTAGTGTATCTAGACTTTCAGAAAGCCTTTGATAAGGTCCCGCATGGGAGACTTGTGACTAAAATTAGAGCACATGGTATTGGGGGTAGGGTGTTGACATGGATAGAAAATTGGTTGGCAGACCGGAAGCAAAGAGTAGGAGTGAACGGGTCCTTTTCAGAATGGCAGGCAGTGGCGAGTGGAGTGCCGCAAGGCTCGGTGTTGGGGCTGCAACTGTTTACCATATATATTAATGATTTGGAAGAGGGAATTAGGAGCAACACTAGCAAGTCTGCGGATGACACAAAGCTGGGTGGCAGTGTGAACTGTAAAGAGGATGTTAGAAGGTTGCAGGATAATAATAATAATAATAATAATAGATTTATTTTATATAGCGCTTTTCAGGACTCAAAGTCGCTTTACAATTGAGAGTCAGGAATAAACAAAACAAAATAGAGCAGTAAGACAGAGGGGAGGGGAACATGGGACTAAGGGTATGCAGATGTGAAGAGATGGGTCTTGAGGCGGGACTGGAAGATGGTGAGGGACTCAGAATTTCGGACCGGTTGTGGGAGGGAATTCCAGAGCCTGGGAGCTGCCCTGGAGAAGGCTCTGCCTCCAAAAGTGCAGAGGTTTGAATTCGGAGTGGAGAGGAGACCAGCTGATGTGGATCTGAGGGACCGTGAGGGTTGGTAGGGGGAGAGGAGGTCAATGAGATAAGGGGGGGCCAGGTTGTTGAGGGCTTTGTAGGTGAGGACCAGGAGTTTGTAGGTGATCCGGTGGGAAATGGGAAGCCAGTGAAGTTCTTTGAGAACTGGGGTGATGTGGTGCCAGGAGTTGGTGTGGGTAATGAATCGGGCGGCTGCATTCTGGACCAGTTGGAGTCGTTTGATGCTGCTGGAATTGATTCCGAAAAGAAGAGAGTTACAGTAGTCCAGTCGGGAGGAGATGAAGGCATGGATGCGTCTTTCAGCAGCGGGGGGTGTGAGAGACGATCTGATTTTTGCAATGTTGCGGAGGTGAAAAAATGATGTTTTGACAACATGGCGGATGTGAGGCTCAAGGGAGAGGGTTGAGTCAAGGATCATGCCAAGGTTGCGTGCCTGAGGAGATGGGGAGACAGTGGTGCCGTCGATAGTGAGAGTGGGGTTGTTGATTTTAGTGAGTGTTGATTTGGAGCCAATGAGGAGAAATTCTGTTTTGCTACTGTTTAATTTAAGGAAGTTGAGTTGCATCCAAGATTTGATGGCTGATAGGCAAGAGTTGATATGGGAGAGAGGGGGGTGGTGGGGGGACTTGGTGCTGAGATAGATCTGGGTGTCATCAGCATAGCAGTGGAAGTCCAGTTTGAAGTGACGGAGTATATGACCAAGGGGGAGGATGTAGATGATGAAGAGGAGGGGACCAAGAACGGAGCCTTGGGGAACGCCTTGAGTGACAGTGGCTGTGGCAGAGGTGTGGTTATGGAGAGAGATGAAGTGGGATCGGTTGGAAAGGTAAGAACGGAACCAGCTGAGTGCAGAACCTTCAATGCCAAGGATGACCTGGACAGGTTGAGTGAGTGGGCAGATGCGTGGCAGATGCAGTATAATATAGATAAATGTGAGGTTATCCACTTTGGCGGCAAAAACAAGTGGGCAGATTATTATCTGAATGGGGTTAGGTTAGGTAAGGGGCAGGTACAGCAGGTACTGGGTGTCCTTGTACACCGGTTACTGAAAGTTGGCGTGAAGGTACAGCAGGCAGTGAAGAAAGCTAATGGAATGTTGGCCTTCATAACAAGAGGATTTCAGTATAGGAGTAAAGAGGTTCTTCTGCAGTTGTATAGGGCTCTGGTGAGACCACATCTGGAGTATTGTGTACAGTTTTGGACTCCAATCACAAGGATGTCCTTCCTTGAGGAAGGACATCCTTGTGATTGAGGCAGTGCAGCGTAGGTTCACGAGATTGATCCCTGGGATGGCGGGACTGTCATATGAGGAAAGATTGAAAAGACTAGGCTTGTATTCACTGGAGTTTAGAAGGATGAGGGGGAAATCTTATAGAAACATATAAAATGGAGTCAAGGGATATGGGGAGAAGGCAGGCACGGGTTATTGATAGGGGATGATCAGCCATGATCACAATGAATGGCGGTGCTGGCTCGAAGGGCCGAATGGCCTCCTCCTGCACCTATTTTCTATTTTTCTATGTTTATATTATGGAACAGCGAAGGTTATAATCCCAACAATGGGTGTTCTTATCTTCAACTGCAGAGAAATCAGAAGATATTATGTTAGAATCTCCATGCCCACAAAGACACATTAGAACTCCAGAAAAATCACAAGCTTGTATCTCACAGTGGTAGTGCTGCTGAGGCACAGCTCCAACAAACCAGGTTCAATCCTGGCCTCACCTGCTCTCTGTAGGGAATTTGTATCTTCTCCCTGTGACCATGTGGTTTCTTCTGGGCATACCCATTTCTTCCCACATACCAGAGATGTACTAGTTCATTAACATTTACTAGTTCAACAACAAAATAGGATCCCTGTTGTAACTGGCTCGTGGGAGAATATGGACGAGTTAATTAGCATGTGAGAGAGGTTTTCAGGAAATAAGTCAGAAAAATTAGACCGCATTGAGTGGATAAATGGCCACTATCAATCTTGAAAAATAAAACATATCTGCTGTCCTAACATGATCTGGACAAATGTGACTCCAACAATATAGTTTATTCCTAAATATTCTCTGAAATAGCCTAGCAAGCCACTCAGTTCAAGGACAAACGGAATGGGCAATAAGTGCCACTTTTGTAAGTGATACCCACATCCTCAAAAGTGTGAATAATGTAAAATGTTTCAAATGCTATTCCCACAATCCATCAAAGAAGTAAGATACATCATTAACCAAGCCAAGGACAACAGCTACCGGAGCAAATATCATGTTGGCTGAAGATTTCATGGCTGATCGTGCAAAACTGCAACTTAATCTCCCTTATTTTCCAAATATGGGGAAATCAAGAAATCATGGGCTGCAGAATAGCAAAGTGGTAGAGTTGCTGCCTTACAGCGCCAGAGCCCCGTGTTCGATCCTGACCACAGGTGCTGTCTTTATGGAGTTTGTACGTTCTCCCTGCGACCGCGTGGGTTTATACTTGATGCTCCGGTTTTCTCCCACACTCCAAAGACGTACATGTTTGCAGGTTAATTGGCTTCGGTAAAATTGTAAATTTCCCCTAGTGTGTAGGCTAGGGTTAGTGGGCGGGGTGGTCACTGATTGGCACGGACTCAGTGGGGAAAAAGACCTGTTTCTGCACTGTAACTCTAAAGGCTAAAGTAAAGACCCAATGTGTAGGAAAGAACTGCAGATGCTGGTTTAAATCGAGGATAGACACAAAATGCTGGAGTAACTCAACAGGACAGGCAGCATATCTGGAGAGAAGGAATGGGTGATGTTTCGGGTCGAGCCTTCTTCAAGAACTAGTACATCTCTGTCCCGTTGAGTTACTCCAGCATTTTATGTCTATCTTCAAAGTAAAGACCCAGATGTTTGGAAAAAATGCCAGCATTATTGCTATATTTAAGGAGACAATAACTTATTGAGTGTTGCTCTAGTAGCTACTGGAAGACTCCTTGCTTGTATTTCCTATTGTTGAAGAAGCCTAGCCAGAGTTCAATAGAGTTCCAATTTTCAACCTTGATTTTTAAAAATGGACTTCTTTGTGAGTTTAATTGTGACCATATATTTTTCATATATTATAAGAACATAAGGTAGCAGCATACCATCCATTGCCACTTCAGAAGTATCTTTCTTAATTCTCGTTCCGTGTATGGAAATTTGCCCAGAGGATTAAGATGCCTCTTTTTGTTTAATCATCCCATATAACTGTAAATGATTGCAGTTCTGAAATATGCCAGGAGCTCAGAAAGTCTGTACCCATTTTTTTCTATATCAGCCGCAGAGTTTAATTTTTTTAATTCATGTCTCATGATCTGGGTGCCAGAACTCAGGCTAACAAAATCCATTGACTCCATAAATCATGAAATCTTTACTTCTGCCTGCCATGCAAAATTAATTGTGAGCTTTCTGCATGATCTGATGGTTGTTGGCTTTTTTTAAAGTCATGGAATCATACTCTAGAAAAACATGTTCTGCGGCCCACCTTGTCCATACAGTCCATCATGTCCATCTATCCACTGGCCATCTATACTAATTCAAGTCAAGAGTCAAGAGAGTCAAGGGTGTTTTATTGTCATATGTCCCAGATAGAACAATGAAATTCTTACTTGCTGCAGCACAACAGAATAGGTAATCATTATAAATAATATAACAAAAACTCAGAAAAAAAAGAACAAACAATAACAATGCAATAATAATAATAATAATAATAATAATAATAGTCTATTGTAATTCATAGCTTATGAGGTTGTAGTGTTTAATAGCCTGATAGCTGTAGGGAAGAAGCTGTTCCTGAAACTGGACGTTACAGTTCTCAGGCTCCTGTACCTTCTTCCCGATGGCAGTGGTGAGATGAGTGTGTGGCCAGGATGGTTTGGGTCTTTGATGATGTTGGCAGCCTTTTTGAGGCAGCGACTATGATAGATCCCTTCAATGGTGGGGAGGTCAGAGCTGGTGATGGCCTGGGCAGTGCTTACAACTTTTTGCAGTCTTTCCACTCCTGGACGTTCAAGTTGCCAAACCAGGCCACGATGCAACCAGTCATTATGCTCTCTACTGTGCACCTGTGGAAGTTCAACATGCTAGCACTTTGTCCATTGCCTTCTATAGCTTGCCAATTCAAGTTCTCTTCTTGATACATAGCGAGTCACAGTCATACAGCTAAACAACATTGAAACAGGCTCTTTAGCCCAACTTGCTTATGTTCCAAAGAAAAAGGTCCTAGCATATCTAGCCTGTCCCTAAAATAGGGCTGCGAGCCCCAGTAACAGCCTGGTGAATCTCATCTGCACCCTTTCCAGCTTAATGACATCCTTCCTAAATCTGGGCCACAGAGATGAACATAGCACTCCAAGTGTGACATAATCAACAACTTGTACAGTGTCCCATGATGTCCCAACTGTTATCCTCAATGCCTTTCTCAAAGAAGTGTGCCAAATGCCTTCTTCACCACCCCGCTATTCTACAATGTTCTACAGGCCTCTACTATTTGTTGTGTAAATCCTAACTTGGTTAGACATAGCAAAATGCAACACCTCACACTAGTCAGCATTGAATTCCATTTGCCATTACTTGGCTTACTTTCCTTCACTGATCTAGATCCTGTGCAAAATTAATTAGCAATATTAATAGCAAAAGGATAACGAGGGATAAAATTGGTCCATTAGAGAGTCAGAGTGGACAGCTATCTGCAGAGCCAAAAGAGATGGGGGAGATATAGAACAATTTCTTTTCTTCGGTATTCACCAAGGAGAAGGATATTGAATTATGTGAGGTAAAGGAAACAAGTAGGATAGCTATGGAAACTATGAGGATCAAAGAAGAGGAAGTACTGACACTTTTGAAAAATATAAAAGTGGATAAGTCTCCAGGTCCTGACAGGATATTCCCTAGGACATTGAGGGAAGTTAGTGTAGAAATAGCAGGGGCTATGACAGAAATATTTCAAATGTCATTAGAAACGGGAATGGTGCCGGAGGATTGCCGTACTGCGCATGTTGTTCCATTGTATAAAAAGGGTTCTAAGAGTAAACCTAGCAATTATAGACCTGTTAGTTTGACATCAGTGGTGGGCAAATTAATGGAAAGGATACTTAAAGATAATATATATACTCATCCGGATAAACAGGGTCTGATTAGGAACTGTCAACATGGATTTGTGCCTGGAAGGTCATGTTTGACTAATCTTCTTGAATTTTTTGTAGAGGTTACTAGGGAAATTGATGAGGGTAAAGCGGTGGATGTTGTCTATATGGACTTCAGTAAGGCCTTTGACAAAGTTCCACATGGAAGGTTGGTTAAGAAGGTTCAATTGTTGGGTATTAATAGTGGAGTAGCAAGATGGATTCAACAGTGGCTGAATGGGAGATACCAGAGAGTAATGGTGGATAACTGTTTGTCAGGTTGGAGGCCGGTGACTAGTAGGGTGCCTCAGGGATCTGTGTTGGGTCCACTGATGTTCGTCATATACATCAATGGTCTGGATGATGGTGTGGTAAATTGGATTAGTAAGTATGCAGATGATACTAAGATAGGTGGTGTTGTGGATAATGAAGTAGATTTTCAAAGTCTACAGAGAGATTTAGGCCATTTGGAAGAGTGGGCTGAAAGATGGCAGATGGAGTTTAATGCTGATAAGTGTGAGGTGCTACATCTTGGCAGGACAAATCAAAATAGGACGTACATGGTAAATGGTAGCGAATTGAGGAATGCAGTTGCACAGAGGGATCTAGGAATAACTGTGCATAGTTCTCTGAAGGTGGAATCTCATGTAGATAGGGTGGTAAATAAAGCTTTTGGTGTGCTGGCCTTTATAAATCGGAGCATTGAGTATAGAAGTTGGGATGTAATGTTAAAATTGTACAAGGCATTGGTGAGGCCAATTCTGGAGTATGGTGTACAATGTTGGTCGCCAAATTATAGGAAAGATGTCAACAAAATAGAGAGAGTACAGAGGAGATTTACTAGAATGTTGCCTGGGTTTCAGCACCTAAGTTACAGAGAAAGGTTGAACAAGATAGGTCTTTATTCTTTGGAGCGCAGAAGGTTAAGGGGGGACTTGATAGAGGTCTTTAAAATGATGAGAGGGATAGACAGAGTTGACGTGGATAAGCTTTTTCCATTGAGAGTAGGGAAGATTCAAACAAGAGGACATGATTTGAGAATTAAGGGACAAAAGTTTAGGGGTAACATGAGGGGGAACTTCTTTACTCAGAGAGTGGTAGCTGTGTGGAATGAGCTTCCAGTGGAAGTGGTGGAGGCAGGTTCGATTTTATCATTTAAAAATAGATTGGATAGGTATATGCACGGGAAAGGAATGGAGGGTTATGGTCTGAGTGCAGGTAGATGGGACTAGGGGAGAGTACGTGTTCAGCACGGACTAGAAGGGCCGAGATGGCCTGTTTCCGTGCTGTAATTGTTATATGGTTATATGGTTATATGGTTAAAACTTAGATATCCTTCATCTGTCCAAATTTGGGGTCATCTGCAAATCTACACGCAATGTTAACTACATTGTCATCCAAATTGTTAATGTAGATAACAAACAACAGCAGACCCAGCACTTACTCATGTGATCACTGGTCACAAGCCCCTAATCAGAAATAATCCCTCGACAACTAACCTTTGACCTTCTCAAAGACATTTTTGAATCCAATTGGCCATCTTACCTTGGATTCCATGTGATCCATTATTCCTGACTAGCCTACCACTGCAAACTTGTCCATTGCACTGCCATCATTAATCCTCTTGGTGATTTATTCAAAAAACTCCATCAGATTTGTGAGACATGACTTCCCACGCACAGACTTGCTAACTATCCCTAATCAGTCCCCACATAACCAAAGTTTGTAAATCCTGTCCCTCAGTATCCCGTACTACAACTTTCCCACCACTGTTGTTTGGCTCACCAGCCTGTAGTTCCATGGCTTGTCCTTCCTGCCCTTCTTAAATTAATGATGCAACATTACCCACCTTCCAGTCTTCAGGAACTACTGTACGTTGTGGCTCAAGATGATGCAGACATATCTTCAAGGGCCTCTTTAAATTCTTCGGTAGACACAAAATGCTAGAGTAATTCGGTGGGACAGGCGGCATCTCTGGAGAGAAGGAATGGGTGATGTTTCGGGTAGACACCCTTCTTCAGTCAGGATTTGAAACTTTTTACATTATTCACATTTTTTCAGGATATGGGTATCACTTACAAAAGTGGCAGTTGTTGCCCATCCCAATTTGAACGAATGAATGAATGAATGAATGAATGAATAAGTTTATGTATAAATGAATACGTTTATTGGCCAAGTATTCACATACAAGGAATTTGCCTTGGTGCTCCACCCGCAAGTGACAACATGACATAGAGTGACAGTTAAGAATGATACATAAAACATTAAACATTTGTCCTTGAACTGAGTGACTTGTTAGGCTATTTCAGAGGGTATTTAAGAATCTATCTATGCATAACTAAAACTCTGATCTTATGCTCTTCCGGTTTGCGCAGTTTTTCTATTTGCTCCAAAACGGTATGCAATAGCTCTAGAGGGAGAGGAGGGGAGTAGGGAGGGGAGAGGAGTTATGGAGGGAGGGAGGGAGTGACTGAGGGTAGGGGAAAGGAGAGGTTTGGGAGGGATTGGGGAGGGTAGGAGGAGAGGGAAAAGAAGAGGTAGGAGGTGAGGAGGGAGAGTGGGGGAGGAGGGGGAATAAAGGTAGAGAAGGGGGGAGTAGAGGAGGGGGAATGTGGGGGAGGTAGTGAGTGGGGAATAGAGGGAGAGGAGGGCAGTGGGGGAGGTGAGGAGGGATAGGGGGAGATGAAGAGTGGGGGAGGTGGGGGATAGAGAGGTAGGAGGGGGTAGGGAGAGGAGAGGAGTTATGGAGGGAATGACTGAGGGTAGGGGAAATAAGAGGGAGAGAGAGGTGAGGGAGGGATTGGGGAGGGGAGGAGGAGAAGGGAAAGAAGAGTGAGGGTGAAGAGGAGGGGGAGAGAGTGTTAGGGATGAGGGGAAATGAGCTGCGCCTGTGTAGTTGGGGGTTATGGGTGAGTGGTGGAATATTGCGTTGGGGGACCAAGCCTCCTGTGTGACAGGAACCCAATGGGTCCCATTTAGTCTAGTAAACTATATTGTTGGAGTCACATTTGTCCAGATCATGTAAGGACAGCAGATATGCCTTTTTTTCAACATTGATAGTGGTTATTTATCTTCTTAATGCAATCTAATTTGACTTATTTCCTGAAAACATTCTCTCTCACATGCTCATTAACTTGTCTATATTCTCCTATGAGCAAGTTACACCAGGGATAACTTTTGTTGTAAGTTAATGAAGTAGTACATCTCGTTTTGGGTCGAGACCCTTCTTCAGTCTGAAGAAGGGTCTCGACCTGAAATGTCACCCATTGCTGCCTGTCCCGCTGAGTTACTCCAGCATTTTGTGTCTACCTTCAATTTAAACCGACATCTGCAATTCTTTCCTACATTCTTTAATTTCTCCCTTTGCTTCCCACAGGGTCTGTGGATTCACTTGGTCAAGCCATCTGCTGCCTGTCCTGCTGAGTTACTCCAGCATTTTGTGTCTATCTTCAGTTTAAACCAGCATCTGCAGTTCTTTTCTACACAACATTCTGCTTCAATTCAGTAGCTTTCATGATCTTCTCAGTAAAAACTGATGTGAAATATTCATTTAATATCTCCCTCATCTGACTCTACTAAAAGAAAACCATACTGATCTTCATGGAGACATATTCCCTCTATAGCCACTCTTTTACAAACAATATACCCTGTAGAATTTCTTAGGACTTTCTTTTACTTTGCCTGCAAGATCCATTTCATATATCTTAAATATTGTGGTAGTACCTGTTTCCGCCACTTCCTCTGGTAGTACATTCCAGATTGCAATCATCATCCGGATGAACACATTCTTCCTCAGATCATCGCTAACTCACCTACTCATTATCTTAAATGTATACCCTCCAGGCTTAGACACCTCTGCCATGGGGTAAAGTCTCTTACTAAAAGATCTGTGCTTCTCATAATTTTGTACATCTTTTTTTCAGTTCCTCCTCCTCCTTCTCTGCTCCAGACAAAACAAACCCATTCTACATAGTCTCTCCTCATTACTGTAATATTTTAACCCAGGTAACATTCTGGTGAATTTTTCCGCACCCTCCACAGTGCAATCACATCCTTCCTAAAGAACGATGAATGGAAGAGCACATAATATTCCAGAGGTTTAAATATCTTCCAGGCAATCTTCCTTGATTTCACAAAAACTGCTTTCCTGGTGGAATTGACGTTAAACATCTTAGATATCTCCATTAAAAAACCAACATTTCCAAGGCATCTTCATTGATCTCTACACTACAATTCTCCATCCTTACACACACCAAGAGTGAACTAAAATATGTGCTAAATCTCTTTCAAAAACTTACCAAAGCCTAGAACTGTTGGTCATCATCAATAAGACCAATGTTCTTTATTAATCTACTCCAGACTTTGGAAACAACTCGCTCTTGTGGTACAAATCCTGGGCTTAGTCAAGCACTATGCCTACATGGATAGCCAACTTTTTTTAACAACAAACTTCAGTGATAAGATCCAGTAAAGGATTCAATGTGTGGGTAAATCCAATGAACACTACTTCTCTGAATCAAATCCAAATGTTGTTATCATTCCAACCCTTCTCTACAGGTTTACATTGAGTGAACAAATGATCTATCAGCTTCATCTTCAAAACCTGGTGATGCACAATCAATGCTGCCTCCAGAAAATCATTCACATTAAAGGAAAAAGACAACTGTTACATCGCCTCAGCTCTAACCATGGCCAACATCACCAGCGATAAGGCCTTGGGTATCAGCTCTGTTGGACACTCTGTGAGAATCCAGCTCGCTAGACATATGTTATATCCCTGCTCACTTACTGCTAATGATACCATGATGGTCAAAGGAAACATTAAAAAATCACAGTGAAAACATATCACAATACTTCAGTGCCTTCTTGACTTGACTGTATTAAGGTATGGTACCATTATGAAGTGTACAAGATCATGAGGGGCATGGAGCAATTGAACGCTCATTGTTTTTTTCCCCGGGTGGGGGACTTTAAAACTATCAGGTATAGGCTAAATGTGAGAGGGGAGAAATTTAAGAGGAACCTCACGGTCAATTATTTTACTCAGAGTGTAGTCCATATCTGGAATGAGTTACCAGAGGAAACTATAGGATACCATAATGGCTTTCAAAAGATATTAGGGCATATATATGGATCAAAAAGGTTTGATAGATGGAGGGCTGGGGTAGAGATATATAGGGATATAGAGAAAGGTTTGAGAGATAGAGGCCATAAGGGATTATTCCAGAATGCCACCTTGGTCAGCATGGACAAGATGGGCCGAAGGGCCTATTTTAATGTTGTATGGCCCTATGACTATGCAATAAGTAGGATAAGCAGGCCTCATACTGATCTCATTGGCACCAACGTCTCAATTTAGCAGAAGCTTGCTTCAAAGAGAAATGTTTGCCCTCTCAAAGTTAAAAAGAACGCAGGGAAAGGAATGGGCATAGCTTTCTACAGCCTAGTTTTCAAAAGATTACACTATTTGCCAACGTGTTTCCTCTATGAAGCAACCAGGAACCTCTGTCCTAATCCAACTTTGAAAATCTGCCCAGCTCTACCCGTTTCTTGTAATAGCTTTAACAAGATATTCTCAAAATCCCCAAGGAAATGCCTTGCAGCGTACTTGTGAGCTCCACACATCTGTTTTTTCAAAGTTTCATTATCTTGGTAGTAGATGCATACAGCGAGAATGCTTTCTCATACATATATATTTTTAATAAACGACCAGAAATCACAGGTTTGCTGTGTTCTTTTTAATGACAGTAGGTTTATGAACTATTATAAATGTGTTGTGGGCTCAGAGGTGTTGCATTTACACTTTTCTCAGATGCCCTCGTTCCCCACAACTGTGTGTTTGGAGAGTATGCTGACAGTCGGTATGGTTCATCTATATTATGCACATGGACAATTTAATTCCTTGTTGACATACTGTGAAATAACCTTTGGTAGCATTGCAATACAATTTACTGTCTCAGCACTGGGAATCTGCCATTAATTGTTCTCCACCATGACATTGGCCAGTGGCCCAAAAAGAAACAGTTGGCTGAAAATAAAATTAAACTGCCCAAATAAATGTCAGACAGCTTATTTTGGAAAGAATATTACAAGTTGCAAAGCATTTCCAGGATATAATATATGATGAGGTTCAGATTCCCATATTGACCTTTCTGTCCTGGGCCTCCTCCATTGCCAGAATGAGGCCATATGCAAACTGAAAGAACAGCATCTCATATTTCGCTTGAGTAGCCTTCAACCTAACGGTATGAACATTGAATTCACCAATTTAAGGTAACTGAACTACAAACAACCCTTCCTTCCTTTCACCCCCCCCCCTCTCCCACCCTTTCCTATGCCCCACCTGGACATGCACCCATTTCTCCTCTCCCCCTTACCCATCCACCTATATTCCTTCACAATTCCTGACTTCACAATTTATACCTCTTCCATCCTTATCTCACATCTTTTCACTTTTCATCTCTGACCTCTGGTCTCTGACCTGCATTTCACTTGTCAGCCATTGTACTGCACTTTCTCTCGTCCAGCTTTCTCCCCTACCACAGTCATAGACTCATCAAGTTTGAAGAAAGGTCCCAACCCGAAAAGTCACCTATCCATGTTCTCGAGAGATGCTGCATGGCATGCTGAGTAACTCCAGTACTTTGTCTCTTTTTTCGATAAACTACTTTTGTTTGCCTATTTATAAGTACCATCTGGACCCTTCAAGTATTCTAACCTTTCAACAATTCTCACATAGATCAAAAGTATATTCCATATACTATTACTCGGTTTTACAATTTGGTAAAGAAAATAATGCCTTCCTGGTTCAGTCAAGTAAATTCAATTAGGATTCAAATAAGATTGATTCACACTTAAAAAAATAATGTTAATTTCCCCTATTTCTTAATTTCTCCAGTTTTCCTATGAAATTCTGAATGAAATTGTGTTATCGTTCCTGCCATTTGTTAAAATATGACCTTAGAAAAGGTATTTATATTTCTTAGAACTCTTCACATTGAAACAGTATTTAAGAACGCAAGGACTAGAACTAGGAACAGTCCATTCAGTCCTTTGAGTCACATTGCAAAGATTCAGAGGCAAAAGTAGCCAGAGTGAGAAAGGGGCAGATGGAGTGAGGAAAGAAGGCAGACACCAAAAGATCATTGACCTGAGAAGATGACTCTTTCGCTCTCCAAAGATATGGACTGGTCTTCTGTGTACTTTTCTGTCTTTATTGCTGATATTTCCACTTCTTTACTTTTTAAGAAACCAATCGCCTGGTTAACGAAAAACACAAAAAGAGGTGGCATGTGGAGGAAACTAGGTAAAGTGTGGTGGGGGGCAGGATTCAATAAAGGAGAAGCAGTATGTTAGAAAAGTGAAGAGAACAGGAGTGGGGCGGTCCAAGAAGAACAAAGAGTGTGATATATATGACTGGGGACAAGCATTAAACTAAGGCAAGGTAGGTAAAGAGGGTTTTGAAACAATATATAAATTCTGTGGTCAAATTGTTGGAACCTAGGGATATTTAAAAGGACAGAAGATGATGTGTGGCATGTTGGTGGAGCATTTTAATTAAGTTAAATGTGGAGGTTTCAGTCACTAGGGTAGTATTATATAAACTGAGCTTCAAAGTGATGGAGTAGACGAAAAGTAGACAAAACTCCCTTCCCACCCAAACCACCCCCACCCCTGGTACTTTCCCTTGCAACTGCAGGAAATGTTACACTTGTCGCTTTACCTCCCCCCTCGACTCCATCCAAGGACCCAAGCAGTCTTTCCATGTGAGGCAGAGGTTCACCTGCACCTCCTCCAACTTCATCTATTGCATCCGCTGTTCCAGGTGTCAACTGCTCTACATCGGTGAGACCAAGTGCAGGCTTGGCGATCGCTTCGCCCAACACCTCCGCTCAGTTCGCATTAACCAACCTGATCTCCCGGTGGCTCAGCACTTCAACTCCCCCTCCCATTCTGAATCCATCCTTTCTGTCCTGGGCCTCCTCCATGGCCAGAGTGAGTCCCACCACAAATTGGAGGAGCAGCACCTCATATTTTGCTTAGGTCATTTACACCTCAGCGGTATGAACATTGACTTCTCCAATTTCAGGTAGTCCTTGTTTTCTCCCTCCTTCCCCTCCCCTTCCCAGCTCTCCCACAGCCTACTGTCTCTGCCTCTTCCTTTCTTTTTCCCGCCCCCCCCTACCCCGACATCAGTCTGATGAAGGGTCTTGACCCAAAACGTCAGCTATTCCTTTGCTCCATAGATGCCGCCTCACCCGCTGAGTTTCTCCAGCATTTATGTCTACCTTCAAAGTGATGGAGGTGTGAATGTGGGCTAATGGAGAAAATGGACAGCAAGGAATAGAAGTTGAGAATTAAGTGGTTTGAGATGATGACAGTGAGTACAGGGCCATGCAGTACACAATTCTACACTTCCTGACTCAGACAGGGAGATTAATAGCTAAGATTATCTATAGCCAAAAAGTGATTGCTTTAAATAAGCCAATATTTAGCTAGAGAATATGTTGGTCTATTGGGGTTTGATATTGGATAGAAAGTTGGAGAATGCAGCAAGAGCTTTTGGATTAATGAAAGAGTCAAATAGCTGGGGCTTAATATCACCAGCACAAATACAGAACTGGGTCCATACTTTTTGATTCTGCAGTCGAGGAATATGGCATAGATGATGATAAAATAGAGCAGAAATTTGGGAATTAATATCAGCAGATAATTTGATTGCAAGTATCTTTGCAACATGGCAGCTGGAAGATTTTTGGGAAACAATCTGAGCACCAATCCAGTGAGATTTCTCGTCCCAAAGATTCTTTTTTTTTTTTTTTGAAAATATTTTTTATTGGAGATACGTACACAACCTAGTTACATCATTACAGTCTTACATTTTTAAATTGATAATATTGTCAATTATTATTACATTGTCTCCAATACCTTTTGCCTTTTTTTTAAACTAAATAGAACTAAAGAGAAAGATGAAGTAAAGAAAGAAAAGAAAGACAAGAAAAACAAAACAAAAAAAACCCCAAAACAAAAACAAAAAACAAAACAAAAAAAAAAACAACAAAAAAACCAACAAAAAAAAAGGAAAAAGATAGTTAAAGAAGAATGGAAAAATTTATTAAAATAAAAAACTTCATTCGAGATATATTCGTACATTTCTAAGTATAGCATTTCATCCATTCTTTAGCCCGGGTGCTAGTCAGGTTCCTGTGCTGAACTGTTCTGACCCTTTAAGTAATCAATAAAAGGGGACCATGTTCCAACGAATAATTCCTGTTTGTCCAACAGGGAGAATCTGATTCTTTCCACGTTTAAGGTCTCCGTCATTTCTATAATCCACATTTTGATTGTGGGGGTTATAGGGCCTTTCCAAAATTTTAGAATTAATTTTTTTCCTGTTATTAAACTATAATCAATAAAGTTTCTTTGTGTTGTTCTAAATGTTTGATTTAATTCTAATATTCCAAGTATTATTAATTTTGGATCTGGGTCCAATTGTGTGCTGGTTATTTTAGATATTATACTGAAAATATTTACCCAGAATTTTTTAATTTTTATACAGTTTGCAAACATATGAGATAAGGTAGCTTCTAAATGTTGACATTTATCACATATAGGTGAGATATGTTGAAAAATTTTATGTAGTTTTGTTTTTGAATAATGTAACCTATGTATTACTTTAAATTGTATTAGAGAATGTCTGGCGTTTAATGAACATTGATGTATGTGTTGCAAACTTTCTTCCCAAGTATCTTTCGTTATTATTTGATTTAATTCTTTTTCCCATGTTTGTCTGTGTAAGTCCGTCGATGGAATGTCACTGTCTAATTAGATATTATATATATAAGATATTAATTTTTCTGTATTAGGATGTTTGTTCCAACATTCATCAAGAATTTCTGAATTTCTAATTCGAAAATTTTGAGTATTCGATTTCACATAATCTCTAAGTTGAAGATATCTGAAATAATCATTTCCTCGAAGTCCATAAGTCTGTTGCAACTCCTGAAATGTCAGAAAAGTGCCTTCCTTGTAAAGTTGTCCCATATTTTTAATTCCATAATTCTTCCATTGTGTAAAACCCCCGTCCAACCATGAAGGCTTAAACAAAGGGTTATTCACAATTGGAAGAAAAAGTGATAAATTATCTAATTTTAATGTCTTTTTTAATTG
Organism: Malacoraja senta; assembly: GCA_038087875.1. Lineage (NCBI taxonomy): Eukaryota > Metazoa > Chordata > Chondrichthyes > Rajiformes > Rajidae > Malacoraja > Malacoraja senta. The sequence goes on along the minus strand of JAXLNO010005460.1, from coordinate 28,619 downwards.
TTTCCAAATTCGTATAGCACTAAATATTATAGGGTTTTCCCTATAAATTTTTCCCAAAGATTCTAAGGTACTAGATGAAACAAGATAACTTGATGGAGAATTGAAAATGCCAACCTCTTGAACAGTGTGACTGAATTTTCCAATTGCTTCTTAATGACCTTCAAATATGAAAGAAACAGGAAACTGGAGGGAGTGATAGAAGCGGGTACAATTACAACATTTAAAAGAAACTTGGATAAGTACATGGATAGAAAAGGTTTGAGATAAGCTTAGGTAAGTGGGACTACATCAGTTACGCAACTTGGTGTATATGCAACTTATATGTGTATGTGACAAATAAAACTGATTGATTGATTGATTGATTAGAGTGGAGCATTCTCAGCTTCTATTCCTTGCAGTTGGGCTGAAGGCCTTGTCTCCATGTGGTATAGCTTATGCCTAACTATTCATGATAAGAAGTGGGAATCTAAAATCAATGTTAGATACAAAAACACTACAAACCTTTCAATTTCACCACCCCACCACCACCAACTCCAACGTCCTTGGAAAGGATACAGTATCCCAATGCAAAGCTAATGAGGTGGAACAGGGTTCCATGTGGGACAGCACTATTCATTGGGTTTCTGCCCATTTAGCCCAAACCCAGTGAGGCTTCTATTTTGTCAATGCCCTCCTATATTATTAGTGGTAAGGTGGTACACCTGGGACCACTCAAGAGCACAGTGAGAATGTTGTCAGTGAAAACTGAACCAAAGGTACATGGTGGCATGAACTGAATCAATTTAGAAGTTAAAAATGACTCCACCCCATTACAGGAAGGATGTTGAAGCTTTAGAGGGGATGTAAAAGAGGTTCACCAGCATGCTATTGAATTAAAGGGCATTAGCTGTTGGAGAGTTTGAACAAACAGATTATTTTCCCTGGTGCATTGGAGGCTGTGGAAGACCTGCTAGAGATTTATAGCATGATGAGAAGCATAAATAGGATAGACAATCCAAATCTTTTTCCCAGGGTGGAAATGTCAAATACTAGAGAACATAGCTTTGAGTTAAGGGATGCAAAGTTTAAAGGAAATGTGCAAGATAGATTTTTCACACAGAGAATGGTAGGTGCCTGGAACACCCATTGCCTGGACTGATACAATAGTGGAATTCAGAGGCTTTTCAATAGACGTGAATATGCAGGGAATGGAGGGATATGGATTACCTGCAGGCAGAGGAAAGTAGTTTAACTTGGCATCATGTTCGGCACAGACATCAAAGGTGAAAGGGCCTGTTCCTGTGCGTAACGTCCTATGTTGTATGGTCCAATGAAAAGTCAAGATTGCTGAGTCTATGGAAGGGTTCTGACCTGAAGCGCTGCCTATCCATGTTTTCCAGGGATGCCGCCTAACCCACTGAGTTACTCCAGCATTTTGTGTCTTTCCAGGAAGGCGATATGGGCAAAAACTACAAAGCAAAAAGATGATAATGGAAAGAAAACATTTTTCTTCAAGTGTCCGTAAAATATTTCAATTTATATTTGAAACACAAAAAGAAAACCAAATTTTAAGTGGTACTTTAGTAAATCAATCCATATTATTAAATCTCTTTAATCCATCATCTATAAAACTAATGGCACTTAGGAGCACACAAGTGAAGGTCATAAGGAATAGGAGTAGAATTAGGCCATTCGGCCCATCAAGCCTACACCATCATTCAATCACGGCTGATCTATCACATTCTCCTGCCTTCTCCCCATAATCTCTGATACCTGTACTAATCAAGAATCTATCTATCTCTGTCTTAAAAATATCCATTGACTTGGTCTCCACAGCCTTCTGTGGCAAAGAATTCCACAGATTCACCACCCTCTAAAGAAATTTCTCCTCATCTCCTTCTTAAAAGAATGCCCTTTAATTCTGAGACTGTGACCTCTAGTCCTAGACTCTCCCACTAGTGGAAACATCCTCTCCACATCCACTCTATCCAAGCCTTTCACTATTCTGTATGTTTCAATGAGGTCCACCCTCATTCTTCTAAACTTCAGCGAGTACAGGCCCAGCGCTGATAAATGCTCATCATAGGTTAACCTACTCATTCCTGGGTAGCATCACATGGGTAGAAGTTTTGTTTCCTGAGCTATCATGGTGAAGATGGGCAGGTATATGGAAAAATGCATTCTTTGTTCATGCTTAATCTTATTGTTGTGTTGCTCAGCAACAGTTGTTCAGCAAAGTTCATAATATAGAAGATAATATTGAACCTTACAGAAGACTTTCAAATCTCAACAAATCTATTTGCAAGTCTTCTGTAAGATTCTATATTATCCAAATTATGAACTATGCTGAACAACTGTGTGGCCTGTAGGGTTTCACCCTGCCCTAAGGGCCAGTAGATGTCCCTGGTGATACAAGAAACTGCAGATGCTGGAATGTAGAGCAAAACACAAAGTGCAAGTGGGTCATGCAGCATCTGTGGAGTGAATGGAAAGGCGGCATTTCAAGTCGGGTCAGTCTGAGGAAGGGTCCCAACCCAATAAGCCGCTTATTTCTTTCCCACCACAAATGCTGCCTGAACCGATGAGTTACATGAGCACTAGATATCCCTGGTGTCTTACATTTTGCTAAATACACATCATCTGCAGCATTGCCTGAAGTGATTGTGAGCAACAGGGATCTGTGCTACTTGGAGCACAGGCAAAGTGCAAGTCTTGCCCCACTGGAAAGAACCGTACCTTCATTTGATGTTTCTGGAATTACATACAGATGTGTGAGAAAAACAAAGGTGAAGTGTTGCCTGCCCTTTTCTAACAATGTAGCTTGTTAAAATAATGGTTGCTTCTCCTAGTATCCAGAACAAGATTCAAAACACCAACCAATAAGAGCAACAGTTTCCATTTATAATGTGTCTTTAACATGGCAAAATGTTTAAAGAGGTTTCATGGGAATATTATCAAACAACATTTGAAGTAGTTATTCAGTCTGATCGCCAAGAGCTAAGTTAAAGAAGTGTCTTATAGGAAGGAAGAAAGAAAGGTAAAGCAGTGAGTAGATTGGAGATGATTCTAAAGCCAAGGATGTTTGTGGATTAGGGTGTGGCTGCCATTGGTGGAACAGTTAAATCTAGAGTCATTACATTGAAGAGGTCAGAGTTGGAGGAGCACAGATATCTTGAACCATTTTAAGGATGAGGACTGTGATATAGGGCAGCGTAATGAAGCAGGGAATTAAAAAAATAGAGTGAATTTGCTTAACCTGGAGGTCAATCGAGAATGAGCTATAGATGATCAGGAATGTTGGTCAAGCTATATATAGGCTGCTGCATGGCTTAAGATGTCCTCAAATTTATTAAGGGTAGAATGAGGGGACCCGGTCATGAGTGCTTTGGAATAATCTAGTTGAAATACAACCAAAAAACGTCTTCCTGAAATAAGAATGGATAAAAACAGGTAGCTTACTCCTGTTCTTAGAGGAAAATGTGCGTGTTTTTGTTGTTGTGATGCCCCCCGACCAAGAATTCATTACCTGCCAATACTGACAATTCTCACACACACTTAGACCAGTCACGTGTCTTGAGATGGCACCACACACTTAAAAAACAAATACCAATACAAATCAGCAAATTCAGAGTGGATGATGAGGCCAAGTGTGAAATGGGAAAAGAAAAAATCTTTCAGATTGCAAAAAGTTTGCATATTTTCAGCAACTGAAAGAGTCAATAACAAGAAATAAGGCCACACTTCTCTGTTCTAGTGGGGATGTCTGGGGTTTTTAGAGCAGGGAATCCCACTGAAAAGCATGCAGTTGAGAAATGGCTGGACTTTTCTGTCCTCTGATACCAATGGACACCCCAGTGGGAGATCTGTAAAATGCCTTTAGCATTGAGTCTAAGTACAACAGTCACCTTCACTGGCACCACAAAATATAATTAGTGTAATCATGATACTCAAATCCACTGTTAAATTTTCACATAGGCCATGGAGCATTTGATCATTAAATCAATGTCTCTGAAAACAGTGGGTGTCAGACCAATAAAATGAATTTAAAGTCAATGAATCCAGAGAGTTGCTCTCTGTTCTGTATTTCAAAGTCTACTATCTATGATTATCACTGTTTTACTCAAATACAGGATCACATAGATTGATCACAACATAATATAGGCAAATTTAAAAAAATTAGGAAGAGGAAATTTTGCCAAACATGTACTTCCTTTTAGCAAATCACAACATTGGATCACCATAGTCCCATTTATTTGACAATTTTTTTTCAAACATTCTATAGGAAATTTGAGGAACGAGGACTAATTGGATTGTTCTTTCAAAGAGGTAGCCCAGGTTGACTGGCCTCATAATTTAGAATTCTAAATTATCAGAATTTGAAATAAACCAAAAGAGCAAAAATGTTTGGATGTGTTCTGTTGCAACACAGAAAATATAATTGTAGGAAAATACAATACCAAGTTTATCAACAAAGCGCATCACTCTTTATGGAATAGGCAATTGGGAATTTGTTGAAGCAAATCATTAGATTTTTTGTTTGCTGAAGTTTCCAATAGCATAGGTGTCTAAATCATTCACAATCAAAACACATATGGTCCTTGTAACAATTAGCACAAGATAAGTCAATAGCCTGGAGGATAAAACTTGAATATGTGTAGCACTCCCTCACATTTTAAGAAGCTTCATAATTCATTTTGAAGTGCAATCACTGAATAAGCACTGTATTTTGCACAGCCTAAAGACCAGTACTACAGTATTGCAGGATGCAGCAATTGGCTTTTAAATATTTTTTGTTAGGGTAGGAATTACAGGAGTTATACCTGGAGAAACAGATTTCCTTCCTCAAAAGAGGAATGACATTTTGCACCTTGCCTGAAAAGCAGACAGTCTTAGATTAATATATCTTTCCATTACATAAACCGTGCTGCACACCTTGTGTGTTACCCCTGACGGGTGTCAGGGTTTTTTGGGAGAAGACAGGAGAAGACAGGAGAATGGGGTTAGGAGGGAGAGATAGATCAACCATAATTGAATGGCGGAGCAGACTCGATGGGCCAAATGGCCTAATTCTGCTCCTATCACATGACCTTATGATCTTCAAGACTGTTCTGCAGTATCAGACTGCATTTGAAGATTTGAGTCAACATGCTTCTGATTTTCACCAACATCAATCTAGAAAGTCAAAGTCAAAGTCAATTTTATTTTTTTATTCGTCACATACACCCGAAGGTGCAGTGAAATGAATTTGCCAGCAGCGATACACTTAAAAAGAACACACAATACACAATAAAATGTAACACAAACATCCACCACAGCATTCTTCACTGTGGTGGAAGGCAACAAAGTTCAGCCAGTCCTCCTCCTTTGTTCATCCGTGGTCGGGGCCATAAACCCTTCGTAGTCACCGCTACAGACGGCCTGATGTATAGGCTCTCTCGTCGGGATGATCCAAACTCTGACATCGGGGCGGTCAAACACACTCCGCGGCTTCGAGGTCCCGACTCTGCACTTTCCTACTGGGGACCGCGGCTTCAGGATGTTATAGGCCACAGGCCGGTGGTCGGAGCTCTTCTCTGGCGATCCCCGGCGAGGGGTCCCAGGCTCCGGCTGGTAAGTCCACACCACACCCGAGGTTAGAAGCTCTGCAGACCACAGCCACATGATGTCAATGTCATCAGTCCAGCGATCAGAGCACTCCCAAATCCCCGCTGCGCCCGCTGCTGAAGCTCCGGGCCTGACTCTGGGAAAGGCCGCTCCAATCCATGCAGTTAGGCCGCGAGGGAGGTGACATGGAAAAAGTCGCCTCTCCGTCGCCCCCTTCCCCCCCCCCCCACCACCCCCCACACAAGACACACCAAGAGACACCTAAACTTACATTAGACACACCAGAAAAAACAAAAAAAGCCAAAATAACGAACATGCTGCTGGCAGGGCTGCTGATTCGCAGCGCCCCCAACGACTCTTTCATGTTTAGACTGGGGAGAGAGGAGGGAAAAACGAATAGAAATCGTAAAAAACATTAAAATAAGCAACTATTCAGCCTTGTGGTGAAGAATGTACCAACGTAATAATAGTTTACAATATAGGCCCAATAATTTATTTCCAATCACACATAGGAAGTCCCACGACACTACATGAAGTCACTATTATGTCTTCTGCCTCATGAGAAGATATAACTGAAATGTTCTAACATTTCCCTTGACTATTTCCAGGTAATTGGACAACTGGCAAGTGGGGGACCAGCAAAAGTGAAATGACAAGAGTACAGAGGCAGCTTGTTCCTGTTGGGATGAAGGGAAAGGACAACAAATATAAGGAGCACTGGTTGATGAGAGGCTCTGGTCAGAAAAAACGGATACATATATCAGATTTTGGCAGTCAAGATCAAGCGGATCTCTTGGTGACTATAAGAAGTCCATGAGGACAATTAACAAGGTAATTAGGACATGAAATGAATCTGACATGCAAAGTAAAGGGAAATCCTCAGAGCTCCTATAGGGTATATTAATAGTAAAAGGGTGGCTGTGGAGAGAATAGATTAGAGAATAGATTCCAGCTGTTGGAAGGATGTCATTAAGTTGTAAAAAGTGCAGAAGAGATTCACTGGGACATTCAGGCATGAGTTTCAAGAAGAGGCTGGATGGGCTAGGACATTTTGTTTCCAAACGTTGAAGTATACAAAATCATGAGGGGTGTGGTTAACGTGAACGCTTACAGTCTTTTTCCTAGGAAAGAGTATTATAAAACTTGATGGCATAGGCTTAAAGTGAGAGTGGGGAGATTTAAGAGGGAACTCAGGGACAACTTTTTTACTCAAAGAGTGGTCTGTATCTGGAAGAATCTGCCAGAGGAAACTATAGCAGAAATAATTATCTTTCAAAAGGTTTGGATAGATAGGAAGGGTTCAGAGGGCAATGGCCTAAATGGAGGCAAATGGAACTGACCCAGAATGTCAACTTATTCAACATCGACAAGATAGGTCTAAGAGCCTCTTTCCACGTGTACAGGTCTTTGGCCCGATGAGTCTGTTCCTCAAAATACTGCTTCTTGCAATTCTTTTGATCACAATTAATATGTTCCAAAGCTTTTCTCCACTCACATCACCTCCTTTTTCTCTCCTTCATCTCCATTGAGCTTGTAAGGCTGCCACAGAGTGTGCATTTTAATAGCACTGACCAGCTGCATCTGGAAGGAATGCAATCCCTACAGAAGACCTCATGATTCAATGTGATAACGTCATGCTACATTGAAAGCTCCCAATCCTATCAATTTAATCTGCTTTTGGATCTTGCTGGTATTGCAAGAGAGCAAAAGCTGAACGCCACCTCTCCTGGTGTGGAGCACATTTGTCACCTCCCTAACACAACAATGTATTGTAATTTGGGAGATATCAGTTATGTCCCCAGAAACAGCCATGAAAGATCTAAAGGCATGAAAATAGATGACCATCAAACTTTTCAATGAAGCTGGCAATGAGAGCTGACCCGGCTCTCCAGATTCAACAAGTGATACATCACTGTCATTAACTCCATGGGGAAGCAAAGTTGGCTCCAGTATCATTCCTCTTTGAGGTTTATGTGGGGAAACAGCTGCAGCAAAACCCCTGCAATGAGCCCTTCTCCTTACAGACATCTTCCGTCTTCTAACAAGTTGCCCTGTTTCCCTGCTCTTCCCATTCTTCCTAACATGCTGAAGACTAAGAAGAATGTTGACCCATGCTCAGGAAGAACAGGGCTCAGTTGAAGCGTAAAAGTCAGGACGCATATCTTCCTTGTGCCACACTTCCCTGTGGACTTCAGGATTTGTGACAGGGTCCGTACTCACGAAGCAAAGTCTCTCTCTTAGTACTGGTGCAGATCTATCATCAGCAAGGCAGCAAGTTACAGGTGATATATTTAAATACAGCAGGTATTTGGGATTCCCTACTGCAGCCAAATACTGCGTTTTTATACTGAAATATGCGTTATTAGTTACTTGATTAAAAACAAACTGGGAACTCACATCAAATCAGCACTATACTTGGGGTGGGAGATTGCAACCTTCACGTGGTCCGCCCTGTTTCGACAAATGCAATCAAATAAGATCAAATAGAACAAGTTGTCCTGCAACTTTAGACTGTGCACGATATACGCAAGAAGAAGAAGAAGCACTATACTTGGCAATCCTCAAGATCCTGAGTCTGCATAGTTACAATATGCATGATCATTGCACACAACACTGTCCTCACTAATATGGCGGCTGGTGTCAGCTGCACCATAAATGATTGCACACAATTTAATAAATTTGAAACTAATTGGGATTAGTACTATACTATGCAGCTTCATGTGCTCACTGCCATAATGGTGGACAATATGGCAGAGAATACGAGCAAAGTATATTCTCCAAATATGTCTAAAATCAGCACAGAAGGTAGAAGCTGAGGACACAATATTTATGCTTAAGGAGTTAAATTTATGTTACTAATACAGGATATAATACATTAAGGCATAAAAATTCTGCTTGACTACTGTGCCAATGCAAACACTTCACCCTGTTGTACATTTAATGGTTCTATACATTTCATAAACAGTAAAATCATAATTCATAGAAGTTTTCAAATTATATTATTGTAGATGTCATTTCACTGGGTTAAATTGCTTCATGTCACTGAACTGACTATTCCTTGAATCTCATTCTTGGGCTGTTTAATTCAGAGAATGAGCATCATCCAGAGAATACAGAGATAATTATTTCCCTAAGAACACTAGTGAGTACATTTTAAAGACTCTGAACAAAAGTAATTAAAGATGTTCTAGTCAGTTCCTTCCACTCAATGCCTAGATTCATAGGAGTGAGCTGTATAACAATAATATAAGGGGCCAAACGAGTTATGGATAGAAGTTAGACACAAAAAGCTAAAGTAACAGCGGGTCAGACAGCATCTCTGGAGAAAAGGAATAGGTGACGTTTCGGGTTGAGACCGAAGGGTCTTATCCCGAAACGTCACCTATTCCTTTTCTCCAGAGATACTGTCTGACCCGCTGAGTTACTCCAGCTTTTTGTGTCTATCTTCGGTCAAAACCGGCATCTGCAGTTCCTTCCTATACATAGTTCTGGATGGAAGATCCAAAACAAAACATTGCCACTGTAGAAAGTCCTGTTGCTAAACGAACTGTTGAGTCCGTGGTTTACAGAGATACGGATCGTAAACCAACCTTCATTATGCATGAATCTACATGTGATGGATCTCGTTAGGATATCCCGCCATAATGCTGGATAATCGCTACTCACTCATTACATTAGGTCAGACCTGGAGTTAGACTGCACACTGCATTCACTTGAAAAAGATTCCTGATTTCCCTATTGCACACATTACGAATGGGGATTCATAATCTGTGGAATGAGTAAATTGGGAATCTTTTTCAAGTAATAGTTGAGTTTTAGTGATTTACAAGCAGCATTTTTGAAGAGCTTTATATTTATAACCTTTGAAGCTTATTTTAATGATTTTTATCTTTTAACTATTTTACTCCTGGAGTCATATGGAATAAGAATAGGGCCTTCATTCACCATGTCCATGATGTTCCACCAGGGGCACCGCACGATTGGCAGCCCCGCCGACAGTCTGTCCGTTTTTTCGTCTTTTTTTGTTATTTTTAGTGCGTTTAAAAAGTTTGTGTAAATGTTCTGTGGTTTGTTTTATGTGGGGGGAGGGAGGGGGTCGGGGGAAACTTTTCAGTCTCTTACCTTGCCGGAGATGCAATTGTTTTCCGGATCTGCAGCCTAACTTCGTGGAGCTGGAGGCCTTCTCGGACTGACTTTGAACCCCACCGCGGGGCGTGGACTTACCATCGGAGCTGATCCCTTGCCTGGGATCGCTCCAACCGCAGCCTGCGAACTTTATATCGAGAGCTCGCAGTATCGGAGAGGTCGAGTCAGGAGCTCCAACGACATAGAGGTTCAACAAGCCCCGACCAGGGATGTGATTGCCCGGCGCGGGAGAGCTGACATCCCCCTAATGTGGGAGATGATCTCCCCGATGCGGAAAGCCCAAACGCCGCTGGCTACGGGAGTCAAGATCGCCCCATCAACAGAAGGCTCGAGGCCCCCGACCGTGGGAGAACAAAGAACGGAAGAGATTGAACTTTTTTTCGCCTTCCATCACAGTGAGGAATGTGGAGTCACTGTTGTGGATATTTATGTCAAAATGTATTTTGTGTGTTCCATTGCATTTTATTTGTATGACTGACTTGGCAAATAAAATTCCTCGTATGTTGCAAAACATACTTGGCTAATAAAGTAGTATTGCATTGTATTGTACATCTATACTAAATAAAAAGCAAACAATTGTGGATGTTGGTAATCTGAGATAAAAACAGAAAATGCAAGAAGCAGTTGTCATTATCTGTATCATCAGGAAAGAATATCTGACGAGGCGCCAAGTACAGGATATCCACAAAAGATGCTGAAACAAAGAACTGCAGATGTGGTTTACCAAGGAAAGACAAAAAATTCTGGAGTACCTCAGCAAGTCAGGCAGCATCTCTAAAGCACATGGATATGTGATGTTTCAGGCCAGGACTCTTCTTCACATGCTGAAGAAGGGTCCCAACCCAAAGCATCACCTCATCATGTTCTCCAGGGGTTGCTGTCTGACCCACTGAGTTACTCCAGCATTTTGTATCTTTTTCAGAAGATGTTGGCTGACTGCAGGGCAATTCTGTTTGTCGTAATACTATTCATTTGTTGTGTGGCCTGTTTTCAACGATTTTAGTCGATCTTAAATGCCTTTGAAAGTTAAAGATATTTAAAAGCCATTACAGTCTGTAAATACTTCAATGGGAGTCAGGGCTCCACTCCCGGTTTTGTTGAATGTCAAAGTCTGCTGGTGTAGTCCAACCTCAGGCACTGGGATCTCATTACATGACTCCAGGGTGCAAAGAGCTGACAAGGTAACTGAGAAAATAGGAGCTTCAGGTTGGAACTCAGGGCATTGTACCGGGTAGTTCAATTCAGTTCAGTTTATTTTATTGTCTTGTGTACCGAGGTACAGTGCAAACCTTTTGTTGCGTGCTAACCAGTGAGCGGAAAGACAATACATGATTACAATTGAGCCATTCATAGTGTATAGTGTAGATACATGATAAGGGAATAATGTTTAGTGCAAGGTAATGCCAGTAATGTCTGATCAAGGATAGTTTGAGGGTCACCAATGAGGTGGATAGTAGTTCAGGACCGCTCTCTAGTTGTGGTAGGATGATTCAGTTGCCTGGTAACAGCTGGGAAGAAACTGTCCTTGAATCTGGAGGTGTGCGTTTTCACACTTCTATACCTTTTGACCGATGGGAAAGGAAAGGAGAGGGAGTGGCCAGGGTGTGACTCATCCTTGATTATGTCGGGGCAGAGTAAAGCCCCTGTCCCAATTACGTGTCCTTGGCACACTAATTACGAGACCTAGTGGTCGCGTTGAGGCGTGACGGTCCCGAGAAGGTCGCTCGCAACTTCAAGCGCCTGCACAGCCGTCTGGAGCGCGTGACGTCATTTGTAGATGGACACAAAATGCAGCAGTAACTCAGCGGGACCGGCAGCATCTCTGGAGAGAAGTAATGGATGATGTTTCGGGTCGAGACTTCTTCAGTCTGAAAGAAGGATCTTGACCTGAAACGTCACCCATTGCTTCTCTCCAGAGATGCTGCCAGTCCCGCTGAGTTACTCCTGCATTTTGTGTCTATCTTCAATTTTCTTGGCCCTGCTCCGGGAGTAGAAGTGGGGGCGGATCCGGACCGCAACGGCAATGAGCCCCATGCTGAGTTTGCCGATCGTTTGCCTGCTTCTGCTGCTGTTGAAGGTGAGACGTTGCGTCGCGCCAGGGTCTAGGGCCTGTCCCACTTTGGCCGTCAGTTACGCGACAGGCCGGTGGCGCGCGAAGATTTTATTCGCTACAAAATTTCGGAGCGCCGCGCGATACCGCGCACAACTCCATACCCCTCCGCGCTTATCAGTGGGACCGGCCACGCGCGGCCACACGATGCCCGTGCACCTCAACACGACGACGAGGTCGGGTAATTTGCGTGCCAAGGACACATAAGTGGGACAGGGCCTTAAGGTATAAACGGAGTCAATGGAAGGGAGGTCGCTTTGTGTGATGGTCTGGGCTGCGTCCACAATTTGTTGCAATTTCTTGTGGTCTTGGATGGAGCTGTTCCCAAACCAATCTGTAATGCATCCTAATAAAATGCTGTCTATGATGCATCTGTAGACATTGGTGAGAGTTGTTGGGGACATGCTGAATTTCCTAAGCGTTCTAAGGAAGTAGAGGCGTCAGTGTGCTTTCTTGGTCATTAGCTGCATCAACCACCTCAGATCTGGCAGAACTGGAGCGGAATTAAGTTGACCTTGATCGCAAAATGGTGCCGAAGAAGAAGGTTTTTTTTCAAGATAGTGAGCCAGCGAATTGATGTAAATCAGTCTGCTTTTCCTTCTGCTTTCAATGTTTATGGATCAGTATACCTTTCAAAGAAAATAGGAGAAGAAAGGTTTGAAAGGATATGGGTCAAACACTGGAAACTAGTGGGACTAAGGGAGATGGGCATCTTGATCATCATGAATGAGTTGGTCCGCATGGCCGGTTTCAGTGCTATATGACTCTATGTCTCTGTGAAAAACTTTAGTCAGTAACTTTCTGAATAGCAGCTATTCTGGTCATATTTCCCTCAGTATTTATGCATTTCATTTGAAGCAATGTATCAGCTTTCATCGATACTATTGATCTTTCTAAAATCAGATGCAAGTCACCTGTACACACGATAGAAAAAAAGATATGAGACCATTTCAGTGCATATCCAGAAAACGGAGTCGGTAGAATTTACTATTCTGCAAGAATCCAATCATCTGTATTTGCTTTCTGCAAGACACAATGTTTTGTAGTTTTTTTTGCTGTTATTTATATAATTCATTTCTATTGAATACCCTTTCTAAGACAGCCTCCACAAATCGATAATGGAACTTTTGTAAAGCCTTCCCTCACCCAAGGAAAACAAAAGCATTAATTTTCTTTAATTGTTTCCTATGCTTTGAATGGTAAAATGAATTGCATGGAGCCTGGACAATTCTTTTTAAAGCTATGCAGCCTCACAGTGTCTTTTCAACATTTTGGTTGAGATGTAGTCAGAAGCTACACATTAAAAATATTTGGTTCTCAGTGTGTAATTTGGGGGTTTTGTGGAGATGGAGATGAAGATCAAAAACGTACAAATTGTGTGCTTCTGTTACTGCTCACCACATCTTGACCTTGAAACCTCACTTTGTAAATTTACAAGAACCCAGGGTTCAAAGCAAAGACAAGTGGGAACACAGGCCAGATGCCCACAGTTGGTTTCCTCTGTGAAATCATGCACATCTTCAAATTGTAGAGCTTTAGAATGAGAATAATTTAATATGTTAGGTTCTTATGTTTTAACTTTTGAACACAAAACTTTCAATAAATATTTATATTTTATTGTGTAAGAAGGAACTGCAGATGCTGGTTTAAACTGAAGATAGACACAAAAGCTGGAGTAATTCAGCGGGACAGGCAGCATCTCTGGAGTGATGTTTCGGGTCGAGACCCTTCTTCAGACTGGTTAGGGATAAGGGAAACGAGAGATATGGACGGTGATGTGGCGAGGTAAAGAACAATGAATGAAAGATACGCAAAAAATAAGGATGTTAAAGGAAACAAGCCATTTTAAGCTGTTTGTAGGGTGAAAATGAGAAGCTAGTGCGAGTTGGCTGGGGGAGGGATAAAGAGAGAGGGGATGCCTGGGCTACCTTAAGTGAGAATCAATAGGAGAATTAAAGTGTCCAGCAACTGGGAGATCAGGTTGGTTCACGCGGGTTGAGCGCAGGTGTTCCGCGAAACGATCGCCCAGTCTGCGTTTGGTCTCGCCGATGTATAAGAGTCCACATCTTGAAGAGCGTATACAGTAGATGAGGCTAGAGGAGGTGTTAGTGAACCTCTGCCTAACCTGAAAGGACTGTCGGGGTCCCTGGACAGAGTCGAGGGAGGAGGTACATGGACAGGAGTTGCATCTTCTGCATTTGCTGGGAACAGTACCTAGGGAGGGGGTGGTTTGGGTGGGAAGGGATGAGTTAACCAGGGAGTTGCGGAGGGAACGGTCTCTGCGGAAGGCAGAAGGGGTGGAGATGGGAAAATGTGGGTAGTGGTTGGATCCCGTTGGAGGTGGCGGAAATGTTGGAGGATTATGTGTTGTATGCAACGGCTGATGGGGTGGAAGATAAGGACTAGGGGGACTCTGTCTCTGTTGTGACTAGGGGGAGGGGGAGCAAGGATGGAGCTGCGAGGTAACGAGTAGACATGAGTCAGGGCCTCATTTATGATGGGAGAGGGGAACTCCTGTTCTCTAAAGAATGAGGACATCCCGGATGTTCTAGTATGGAACACCTCATCTTGGGCGCAGGTGCATCGTAGATGGAGGAATTGGAGTATGGGGATAGAGTCTTTGCAGGAAGCAGGGTGGGAAGAAGTGTAGTCAAGATAGTTATGGGAGTCAGTGGGTTTGCATAGACGTCAGTCAATAGTCTATGTCTGATTGCATATGGCATTTTCTCCAAAAGTACTAGCATATAGTTGAATTCTCTTGTGAAATGTGGCTGAGTTTAGCACAGAATTAAAAACTTAGACTGACAGTTTAAAAACTACCAAAGAGCAATCCAGTTCTAGTTAAGATTTGCAAAGCAAGTGCTAGATAAAAGAATATTGTGGCTCACTGGGCCACCAAGTAGCTTCAATCAATAGTTGCCCCCAGCTTTACACACCATCTGGAATTTTATGGTATCCTTCACTAATCACATGAGCAAACTCATCCTCATTAGAATCTTTAAAAGCAATGTGGGTACAATCAATTGCCTCTAAGGCATTGGGTATGCCAGACACTCTATAAAACTTGCTTTATCCTGTGCTGTGATCCTTCATGTACAGAACGTTTATTGGCATCAGATGCCTTTTCAATAGGGTCTTCACTGAATGACTAACAGATGGCTTTCCAATGCGTACACCCACCATCTCCATCCAGAAGACAGACTTTTGGTCACAGAAAAGCCACAGCGTCCTGACAGAATATCCTGAACAGCATATATTATGAGGAAATTGTAGTAATACATTAAAGGTCTCCACAAAGAAATATGCAGTCAATACAAAGAATGGAATTTCCAGATGACAGCTTGCCCAGATGAAGACTTACAGAATCATTGAATAGCTACAGGAAAGGATTCCAATCAGCCCATTAAGTGTATGTACTAGTTCTTTGCAAAGGCAATAGAGAGTTTAATACTAGTTTAGTTTAGTTTAGTTCAGAGATCCAACACGGAAACAGGCCCTTCGGCCCATCGAGTCTATGCCAACCAGTGATCCCCGTACACTAGCATTATCCTACACACTAGGGACAATTTACAAACTTTACCGACACCAATGAACCTACAAACCTGTTCATCTTTGGAGTGTGTGAGGAACCCGGAGCCATCGGGGAAAACCCATGCTGTGACGGGGAGAACCTACAAACTGCCTGCAGACAGCACCCGTTAGTCAGAATCGAACCCGAGTCTGTAAAGCAGCAATTCTATTCCTGCTCCACCTGGAGGGCAGAGGTTTAAGGTGAGAGGGAAAAGATTTAAAAGGGGATAAAAAGAGGGGCAACTTTTTCACACAGTCGTGCATACATGGAATGAGCTGCCGGGAGAAGTGATACAATTACGTCATTTAAAAGTGACTTAGACATGTACATAAATAGGAATATTTGGAGGGATATGGGCCAGGTGCTGGGAAGTGGGAATGGCTTGGTTAAGCAATCTGGTCAGCATGGACAAGATGGCCAAAGGGTCTGTTTCCATGCTGATTTGCTCAATGACTGTCATCAAATTGAGAAGTAATCCTCAGGCACACTTCCTTTGCCAAAAATATTCATTCTAAATCTCTGAATTCTTCATCCCACTTTCAATGGTAATAGCTTCTCTCTGCCTACACCATCTATCCCTTCACAGTTTTAAGACGGAGAAACAATTATAACCATTACACTGATCAGGTGTGGTTGGATGAAAGCTAATATTAAACAATTCATATAATATTCACATTCATATAACTCCCTTCACCATACCAAGATATCACAAACAACTTTACTGCCAATGGAATACATGTGAAATGTTGTCACACAACATATGCAGAAAATACGCATCAAGCTCCCACAAAGAGTAAGGTGTTAATAATCAGATAATCTGTGTTAGCAATTTCATTGTAAGAAAAATATTAGCAATGCTTCAAGGCACAATCTTTTAATGATAATGTTCCCATGGAATCCTTTAGTTTCATTTGAAAGAGCAAATGGGGCTCAGTTTAATATTTCAACCAATGTTAGGTAGCCCACCCTCAGCCCTGCACTGAAATGGGAGCTCATGTTTGTGCTAATTGAAGGAGAATATGGTCATATTTTATCTGAAGGATCTCTGCTCTAAATAGCTTTTATAATTGATGGATTTTATTTCCAACCATGTCTTCTTTTGGAGCATTTTTCCAAGTTCACAAACTGTCCTCTCATGGTTTTATTTCTTTTCTTTTGGTATTTTTTTAACCTGTTCACGGTTCCTGAAAAATTAGATTAGATTAGATTAGATTAGATTAGATTAGATTAGATTAGATTAGATTAGACTAGGGATTAAGTTAGATTGGACTGGATTATATGCAAGATTCAAGATTCAAGAGACATTTATTGTCACATGCACCAATTGGTACAGTGAAGTTTGGGGTCACCATACAGCCATATGAATAAAAGAACAAAACATGATAGTATTTTAACATAAACATGCCCTGCACAGCGGAATCAAAGTTTCCTACTGTGAGGGAAGGCCCAAAGTTCAGTCGTCCTCCTCTTTGATGTTCTTTGATGTACACCCATCGTCAGGGCCTCACGAGCCCTCCGCAGCCCTCCGCAGTCGCCGCTACAGGTGGCCCAATGCTCAGGCCCTCTTGTCGGGATGATGGAACTCCAACTTCGGAATGGGAGAACAACCTCAGCGGCTTGGACCTCCGAATAGACCACTTCCTACCGGAGTCCGCGGCTCCCAGAGTCCGCAGGCCGTGCCGAGCAGAGACCCACGCTGGCGGCCCTCAGCTAATGGCCCCAGGGCACCGCGATGTTGAAGTCAGCGCCGCCCGCGCTGGAAGCTCTTCAAACCACAGCCCGCGATGTTGCTGCAGCAGGCCCAGCACTCCGGAGCTTCAACAGCGATCCCAGGTGAGGCATCGCCTGCTCCACGATGTATCTAGCGCTGCGCCGCCGCTGCTGAAGCTCTGGTCTGGTCCCCGGCAGGAAAGGCCCCTTCAATCCAGGTGGTAGGCCGCGAGGAGGGGGGCGAGGACGCGAGTCGCCAGGAGATGACTGGGAGGAGTTTTCCCCCTTACCCTACCCCCATCCCCCACATAGAAAAAGTAAAGAAAACTCCTCAACATACTAAACATACTAAACAAACTAAATTTTTTTAAAAAGATGGAAAAACGAACAGACTGTAGGCAGAGGCGGCCTTCATGTGGCGCCCCTAGTAGGTTAGAGATTAGATTGTTATTATCTACACAAGAGTGTAATGAAATCTGTTGTTTGCATGAGGCTCTAATATTGATGTCTCTCACTTCAGGTAGCCCCGGCATTCCCTCTCTCTCTATCCCTCCCCCACCCAAACCACACTAGCTT
This sequence comes from Malacoraja senta, assembly GCA_038087875.1. Lineage (NCBI taxonomy): Eukaryota > Metazoa > Chordata > Chondrichthyes > Rajiformes > Rajidae > Malacoraja > Malacoraja senta. The sequence goes on along the minus strand of JAXLNO010005460.1, from coordinate 10,923 downwards.
TTCATTTTCACCCTGCAAACAGCTCACAAGGGCCTGTTTCCTTTAACATCATTACTTTTTTGCATTTCTTTTATTCATTGTTCTTTATCTCTCCACATCATCGTCTATATCTCTCGTTTCCCTTATCCCGAACCAGTCTGAAGAAGGGTCTTGACCCGAAACATCACCCATTCCTTCTATCCAGAGATGCTGCCTGTACCACTGAGTTACTCCAGCACTTTGTGTCTATCTTTGGTTTAAACCAGCATCTGCAGTACCTTCCAACAGCATACATTGAATTGACAGATGCGACAATAAATATAATGCTAAATGCAAAACTGCAGAATGCCATGATTGTAGTGCGACCAGAGGTAGTGCCAAAAAAAAAAAAAAGTAGAATAACAGTATAACCAGATGAGGCAGAGTTAACAATGAGAGTACGTGGCATCCTCTCGGGAATTGGGCGAGAAAGTGAGGATTGGTTCAGGAGTCGGAGAGCAGTGGGGAAGAAGTTGTTCTTGAGTTTGGAATCCTGAGCCTTTAAGCCCTGTAACTTGTCCCAGAAGGTAGAAGAGAAAAACAGAGAATGGCCAGGCTGACAGGAACCCATGACGACACTTCCAGCCTTCCCAATGTAACACACCGTGAAGTGAACAAACGTTTAAATACTTTGAAAGCCACGTTAGCCCAGGCAAGAATTGAGCTACCCTCAAAGTATATCAGTGGGATTATCTATCAGCGAGGCACTGCATTGCAAAGGATGTCGTGTCAGAGCTCTGCTGCCATGCGGGGGAAATGGTACAAGTTCAAGTACTTTTAACAGGAAAGTGACAATTAATCACAACTCATGAGCAGATAAGCAGAAATCTTCAGTCATGGAACTAAGGTTTCAAAGGCAAGTATTAGTGGACCAGATCAAAAGCTGCAGAAGCATTGTTGCAATTGGAAGGAAGAATGCTTTAATTTGTAAATGGTGTTCCAATGTGGGCATTTTGCCAGCTTTGATAATGATGCCATAATCTCAAAATTTTAAGTTTTCAAATGCACAAATGTATACCTTTTAACCATATCCTTAATCTTCAAGCTATTTCTCTACTTAACACATTGCATCCATAATTCTATTTTTTTATTTCTAGATGTACAGCATTGAAGCAGACCGTTTTGCCCACCAAGTCCACACGGGCCATCGATCATTTGTTCTATGTTATCCCACTCATGCACTCACAACACATTAAAGGCAATTTTACACAAGCCACCTAACCTACAAACTTGTGCGTCTTTAGGATGTGGGAAGAAACTGGAGCACCCAGAGGAAACTGGAGCACCCATTTGATAAGGCTCCACATAGGAGATTAGTGGGCAAAATTAGGGCACATGGTATTGGGGGTAGAGTGCTGACATGGATAGAAAATTGGTTGGCAGACAGGAAACAAAGAGTAGGGATTAACGGGTCCCTTTCAGAATGGCAGGCAGTGACTAGTGGGGTACCACAAGGCTCAGTGCTGGGACCGCAGCTATTTCCAATATACATCAATGATTTGGATGAAGGGATTCAAAGTAACATTAGCAAATTTGCAGATGACACAAAGCTGGGTGGCAGTGTGAACTGTGATGAGGATGCTATGAGAATGCAGGGTGACTTGGACAGGTTGGGGGATTGGGCAGAGGCATGGCAGATGTAGTTTAATGTGGATAAATGTGAGGTTATCCACTTTGGTAGCAAAAACAGGAAGGCAGATTACTATCTAAATGGCGTCAAGTTGGGAAAAGGGGAAGTCCAATGGGATCTGGGTGGTCCTTGTTCATCAGTCTATGAAAGTAAGCATGCAGGTACAGCAGGCAGTGAAGAAAGCGAATGGCATGTTAGCCTTTATAACAAGAGGAGTCGAGTATAGGAGCAAAGAGGTCCTTCTGCAGTTGAACAGGGCCCTAGTGAGACCACATCTGGAGTATTGTGTGCAGTTTTGGTCCCCTAATTTGAGGAAGGACATTCTTGCTATTGAGGGAATGCAGCGTAGGTTTACAAGGTTAATTCCCGGGATGGCGGGACTGTCATATGCTGAGAGAATGGAGAAGCTGGGCTTGTACACTCTGGAGTTTAGAAGGATGAGAGGATATCTTATTGAAACATATAAGATTGTTAAGGGTTTGGACATGCTAGAGGCAGGAAACATGTTCCGGATGTTGGGGGAGTCCAGAACCAGGAGCCACAGTTTAAGAATAAGGGGTAAGCCATTTAGAACGGAGACGAGGAAACACTTTTTCTCATAGAAAGTTGTGAGTCTGTGGAATTCTCTGCCTCAGAGGGCGATGGAGGCTGGTTCTCTGGATACTTTCAAGAGAGAGCTAGATAGGGCTCTTAAAGATAGCAGAGTCAGGGGATATGGGGAGAAGGCGGGAACGGGGTCCTGATTGGGGATGATCAGCCATGATCACATTGAATGGCGGTGCTGGCTCGAAGGGCAGAATGGCCTACTCCTGCACCTATTGTCTATTGTCTGTTGAAACCCATGTCACAGAGTAACATGCATACTCTACACAGACAGCACCCAAGGTCAGAATTGAAACTGGGGCTGTGCCTCTGTCAGGCATCAGTGTAACTGTGCCGCCCTTTTTGTCAAATGATTTGGATAAATATAAATTTGTGAGTTAACTCATTGTATATTGCTTTACTAATTCCTCAAGAGAGCCTTGGAGATTAATTTGAAATGACATGGTATGTACCAGTCACTGTATTTAATTCTCATTTGAGATCTAGGAATGTTGCTTTCAATATGGTGTCTGCTTCTTTCCAGCATCACACAGTTTGTTGAAAGTAAGGCTTTGCTCATCTTGTTCAGGATTGTTTTTGGTTCCATTGGCTTCTCACCTCACTTCACGGAATCAGGATTTACAGGCAGGGAAGTAATGATCGTCCATCCTGTATTTTGTTTGAAATTAATGAAACACGATGCTTTTGTGTTGCTCCAAATAGTAAAAGAGAAGCCAATGCATAAAGAGGCATCTGGCTTCATTTACCACACATGCTGAAACATAATCACCTGTTATGATATCATTTTAGTGACAATTTTGAACCTTGAACACATTTCATGCCTGTGAATGTGAACAGTAGCATCCATTTTTATGCCATTAATCTGCCTATTAAAAAAACGAAACTGCTTGCAGTAAGTGCAAACACATTTCCATCCTGATGTGTGATAGCTGCCACATTGTGGTGTGGTGTCCATGCTTGAAACATGCAATAACCCCTTTGCAAATCTCCAAAGCTTCCCTCTTCCTCCGCCAGGCCACTGCACATATCCACCAAACTGATATTAGTTTACTCCTTAGCAGATCATCACTCACATTATATTTGCTTAATGTTAATGAGGATTATGGATACCAAGATCGGGCAATTAAATATTAACTATAAGGAGACACTAAGTGCTTCAGAACATGCAGAAGCACTTTATTGCAGCTTGCAACTATCACATGTTTGCATTCTTTATTTAATGTACTTCACATAAATGCATGACTCGTTTATTTAGTGTTCTGTATACTGTACCCCTTGCTTTCCTTCTTTGATTGTTTCACATATGTACAACAGTACAGGTTCAATCTGCTCACTGGTTTTCCCAGACACAGATCTTCCTGAGCCTGTTTGGGTAATCAGCTTTTTGGTTATTTCTTGAATATGTAGAATATTCACTCTCACTGTTGACGTGTAAATTCTTCTGTAATTCATTCTGTAGCCACTTTTGGAATAAATTAATCGTCATATATTTCTACAGTACATTCTGGTATATCTTTCACTGCAGTCATTAGGTATATATTGTCACTTCTGACTCTTCTATTGCACCCAAGCTATAGTTAATATCCCATATGTTGTACTTGTTCATCAATCTTAGTATTATTGATTTCACATGTTACTTGAACAACCTCACTTTTTCTCTTCCTCATGAGTTGCCAGGATATGAACTGTTATTGTGATTTGTTTCATTTGCTGTCTCTTCAGCTCTCTTCTCCATGCTAGGCTGGATTTAAGTGAAACACTACAATGCATCGATAGCAATGCTGTGGTGAATTGAGCTGGAGTGGATGGTCATGTTGCATAATAATGGAATTGTTAATCAACTAAATGATGATTTAAGTTTGCCTCAAATATACCTGGTAAATCTATCTCTTCAAGGCTCCCTTAAGAATATTTTACCTGTGCCATTCGAGGTTAGATGTTAAGGGGAACAATGAATGCATGAAATAGTTGCACATCTTGAAGCATCTGACAGATATCATATGAATTAGTGTTAAAAGTGACCTGAAGTCATCCGCTCAAAAGAAGACATTGTGCTTGAGTAACCCAGCAGGTGAAGTAACATCACTGGAGAACATATATGTAGGAAGGAACTGTAGGGCGGTTTACACGGAAGATAGACACAAAAGCTGGAGTAACTCAGCGGGACATGCAGCATCACTGAAGAGAAGGAATTGGTGATGTTTCAGGTCGAGACCCTTCTTAAATTCTAAACCAGCAGCTTCAGTTCTTTGTTTCTACTTCAAGTCTAATGCTACATCATTTGTTGCAAACGTTCCTCAATATACTCTAATATTAGTTTAGTATCTCTAAACTAAACTAAACTAAACATTCTGCTGTTGTGCAGGTTTCCATTCATTGATTCTTCAACCCACTGAGAATATGGATCAATAAGGATCAGAAGAATTTTGTGACCTTTCTGTGAAAATTCAATGTGAAGTTTGGAGTGGTTATATTGGCTGGTTCTGTATCTGTAAGGGCAACATCAGTAGTTTCATTCTGTATCTTTGGCAGAATGTACATTTAGCACTAAATCCTTAGGATCTTTATCAATATGAGAACAATATGCAAATTTCCTGGTACCCACCTTCATATTTATATGCCAATGGACATTGAGTATGAGTTCTAGAAGTCCCAACAATCCTAGATTAGTAGAACTTTGAAACTTCCATTGTAAATTGACATTATATACAAATTGGAATCTTGATTGAAGTGGTCAAACCTTTGAGAGCGTGCTCATAGTTTCAACATTGAAGTATATTTTTGATGCCTCAAGGTTTTCTTACATAGAATGTAGAACATAGAACAGGACAGCACAGGAATATGCCCTTCGGCCCACAATGTCTCTGCTGAACGTGATGCCTACTGAAACTAATTCCTTCAGCCTGCACTTGTGCCATTTCCCTCTATTTCCTGTCTATTTATGTGTCTATCTGAAACCTTCTGAAACTACAGTATGGTATCTGCTTCCTACGCCAGCCCAGTAGCACGTTCCAGACACCCAACACTCTCTGTGTAAAAAAACTTGCACTCTATTTTCGTTCAAACTTTCCCCCTCTAACCTTAAATTTATGTCCTCTAATAAATGACACTACCACTGTAGAAAATACTACTGGCCATCTATCTTATTTAAGTCATGCATAATTCAATAAACTTCTGTCAGATCTCCCCTCAGTCGCAGACACTCCAGACAAAGTTGTGATGGAAAGGTCATCATCCATAAATTATAATTGGACCCACCACTAGCCACATTTTCCCATCTCCACCCCTTTCCGCCTTCCACAGAGACCGTTCCCTAGTTAACTCATCCCTTCCCAACCAAACCACACCCTCCCCAGGTACCTTCCCCTGCAACCACAGAAGATGCAACACCTGTTGCTATACCTCCTCCCTTGACTCTGTCCAGAGACTCCGACAGTCCTTTCAGGTTTGGCAGGTTCACCTGCACCTCCTTCAACCTCATCTGCTGTATCCGTTGTTCAAGATGTGGACTCTAATACATCGGCGAGACCAAACGCAGACTGGGCGATCATTTCGCGGAACACCTTCGCTCAGCCCGCCTGAACCAACCTGATCTCCCGGTTGCTGAACACTTTAATTCTCCTTCCATTCCCACACAGACCTTTCTGTCCTCGGTCTCCTCCATTGTCAGAGTGAGGTTTAATGCAAATTGGAGGAACAGCATCTCATATTTTGTTTCGGCAGCTTACAGTCCGGTGGTATGAATATTGATTACTCGCACTTCAGGTAACCCAGACATTCCTCCTATCTCTAGCCCTCCTCCACCCAAGTCACACTAGCTTCTCATTTTCTCCCACAAACAGCTTACAATGGCCTGTTTCCTTGAACATCGTCACTTTTTTGAATATCTTTCATTCATTGTTCTTTATCTCTCCACATCATCGTCTATATCTCTCATTTCTCTTATCCCTAACCAGTCTGAAAAAGGGTCTCGACCCAAAATGTCACCCATCCCTTCTCTCCAGAGATGCTGCCTGTCCCGCTGAGTTACTCCAGATTTTTGTGTCTATCTTATTTTACTCTGTATGAGTTGACTTCAATGTTACGTAGTCTTCCCCAATTTCCAATTGAACCATTTCCTCTCTGTGATGTGGTGATATCGGTGGCACTGTTTTGGTTCAATTCTGCTGAGTTTTGACTTCCCTGTTACCGGTATTCCTCTTGGGACTACACATAACTGCTGTCTGATCTTTCAGTGATGTTGCACAGGGATCTGTACTGGGACCTCTGCTCTTTGTGATATATATAAATGGCCTAGATGTAAATATAGATGGGTTGGTGAGTGCATTGTTGACGATACCAAAACTGTAGGAGTTGCAGACAGTGAGGAATGCTATCAAAAGATACAGCGGCATATAAATGGGTGGATAAATGGCAGATGGAGTTTAACCCAATCAAGTGTGGGATGTTGCACTTTGGGAGGCTGAATGTATTGGGAAAGTATACAGTTAATGACAAGACCTCTAACAGCATTGGTGTGCAGAGTGATCTTGGAGTCCAGTTTGATAGCTCAGTGAAGGTAGCAGCACAAGTAGTAGGGGAGTGAAGAAAGCATACGGTATGCTAGCCTGGATTGATAGGGACTTTGCATATAAGAGTCAGTAGGTCATGATTCAGCTCTATAGGTATTCAGTTAGGCTGAATTTGGAGTATTGCATGCAGTTCTACTTGCCCCAATTACAAGACAGACGTGGAGTCTTTGGAGAATGTGCGGAGAAAGTTATCCAGAATGCTGCCTGAATTAGAGGGTTTCAGCTACAGGGAGAGGTTAGATAGACATGGATTGTTTTCTCTGGAATGTCAGAGGTTGAGGGGAGGCTTGATAGAAGTATATAAAATTATGAGAGGAATAGATTAGGTAGACAGTCAGAACCTTTTTCCTAAGGTGGAAATGTCCAACACTAGAGGGCATCGCTAAAAAGTGAGTGGGGCAAAGCTTAATGGAGATGTGTGGGGCAAGTTTTTTACATAGAGTGTAACGGGGGCCTGTAAAGCTGTGCCAGGAGTGGTGGTGGAGAAAGATACGATAGTGGCATTGAAGAGGCTTTTAGATAGGCAAGCGGAAGTTCAGGGAATAATGGGATATAAATCATATACAGGCACATAAGATCATTTTAACTTGGCATCATGCTCAGCCCAAACATTGTGAGCTGAAGGGCCGTTCCTATGCTGTACTATGGTCTATATTCTTTGCCCTTCCCAATGAGCTGATGTCATTTTGAGAATACATGGTATAGTTTCCAGAGATGAAAAAAAAAGAATATTCCTGCAGAGGACATAATCTTACAGATCTGAACATTTGAAGAGTTGTGGACACAGTGGAGAAATTACTCAATGAAAATAATTACTTATTTAATCAACTTAAAGATTCCTATAAACGGGACTCCACTCATCCCAATCTCCAGTTTCAAATGATTATGTTTCAGTTGCACTTGACTTATATTTAATGGGAACATTTACAAGATGGTCTCAATGATTTGACAGAGTGATTTGGAGACCAAAATGAACTAAACCATTTTGGTTGCTTTAATGAGCTAAATATGGCATGATTAAGCACTCCCTTAAAAATGTGGGGGAGGATGCTTTCTCTCTTCCCTTGGTTCTGAGTTGTAAACAAAGTTAATAACAGTATCTATGAGTTATGTGGCTATTGAGTTTCAGGTTTTAAAGTCAACATGTCCTCCCATTAATCTGGAGCACTCCTTACCATACAGAGCCTACCTGAAGGATCAATCACAACACTCACACCGACAATCAGAAATGTTCAAATTGTGTTTTTGCACCTTATTCATAGTTTCCTCAATATATTGTGTGAAATGGCACTTCTATACTTTATTGAAAGCAGACGATGTCCTGGTCACACTGAAAAAAAAAACTAGAAGCACAACACAGTGCAGTGGATGATTGCTGGGCAGAAGAGAATGCTCGCACTGTCAGATGGATTTGATTCCATGCTCTTTGCTTGGCTGAAGATATTGTTAATAAGTTCAGCTGACTGAATGCGACAGAAGCAAACACTGTTTATTTTGGCAGGCCCCACACTGATTGCTCATAAACGACTGCTGCACCCGTCTAGTATTTCTAGAACCTCGCTAAAACACGACCATCAGCATTCCTTGATAATAAACAACAAGATTATTTCCAGGTTCCAAACCTTTGAAGGTTTAGGTTGGGATAGGGGCACCAAATCCACGAATTAAATCCATGTTGAATCTTTTTTTAATCAAAAATCAGGAAAATAAAAATTATCTCGTGTGCCAGAATTTCAAAACTTTTCTAACAACAGGTTTGATTTTGTTACAGAAGGGACATACCATAAATGTTTTCCCTTAAAATATCTGCAGTTAACATCTAGTGCAGTGTCATAGAGTCACAGAGTTATGCAACATGGAAACATGCCCACTGGCCCAACTCATCCATGCCAACGGGTACCCGGACGTGGCGTCGAAGGACAAGAAGCCGAAGCAAAGAAGTGGAAGCCAATTAACTGAATGGAAATGAAGCCGAAACGCCAAATAACCGAAAGCGTACGAAGCCGAAATGCCAACTGACCGAAAGGGTGGGACGCCTAAAAGCAAATTAACCAAAAGGGCGGGACACCTAAAAGCAAACTCACCGAATGGCCGCTCTGCCGAAAAGTCAAATAACGGACATGGCGTCACTGGGGGGCGGGACTTGTCCGCAATGGTCCAGACCCCCGCGTCCATCACATCACTGGCCGGTGGAGACGGGAGGGTGGGGCTCCTTTTCCCACACAAGCCATAGGTGACTGGGCACTCTGAACCCGAGCACCAAGTTGTAAGCGGCCGAAGGAGCGCATCCCTCAGGACAGCCCCCACTCTCCCACGGCTACGGCTGCCCTCCGCCTCGTATCCCCCATGTGGCCGCAGTGTGACGGGCTGTGTGTCGGCTGCGCCGGGTGGAGCAGAGGTGTGGAACAGGCTGGTCCCTCCGCCCACCCAGTCACTGACCGCGATGCACCGCCATCAACTCCTCTTATTATGAACGCCAACATGCCATTAGCTTTCTTCACTGTCTGCTGCACCTGCATGCTTACTTTCAGTGACTGATGTACAAAGACAGCTCATTCCATATACTCATCACCCTCTGTGAGAAAACGTTGACGCTTGGGTCCCTTCCACTTCTTTACCCTCTAGTTTTAGACCACCCTACCCTGGGATAATGATTGAGCCCAATTCACCATGAGTATGCCCCTCATGATTTTATAACCCACTATAAATTCACTAGCAATCTCTGGCAATGGTGCATCTCCACCAGATAAGATCAATGCATTTTATGTCTGGTTTGAACTGACGTACACAGTTCTATGAAGGTGTGCTCCCCATCCCTTGCTGCCACTATCCTATACATCTTGATCTGCATTCACAAGGATAAACTCTTGGAAAGTGACCAGACAGGATGGAGTCCCTGAACAGATTCTCAAATTGTGCACCAATCAACTGGACATAGTCTTCACCGACATCTTCAATCTCCCACTTCAATGGTCTACAGTCCTCACCTGCTTCAAGCAAACTTCCATCATTCCAGTCCACAATAAATTAAAAATGGAATGTCTTAAAGACAACCACACAATAGCTCTCACATCGACTATAGCGAAGTGCTTTGAAAGATTGGTAATAGTCAACATTTTCACCAGTCTCCTTCAAAATCTGGACCCCTTGAAATTTATGTGCAGGAAAACCAGGTCCACGGATGGTGCCATCTTCCTTGCATTAAGTTCAGCTCTGGATCACTTTGATGATAAGAACCTATGTCAAGATGCTATGTCAGTGAGGATAGGGGACAAATATCCTCTACGACAATCCTCAACACGGGTGACCGCAAGGATGCATTCTCAGCCCCCTTATACTCTTTACTCCTTATACACCCATGATTGTGCAGCCAAGTACAAATACAACTCAATTTACAAATTCGATGATGACACCACCATAATGGGCTGGTTATCAAATAATGACAAGACAGAGTACAGGAAGGAGATTGAGAACCTCGTAACATGCTGTCAAGACAACAACCTTTCTCTCAATGTCAGCAAGTTAAAGGAGATAGTGATCAACCTCAGGAAGCGAGGTGGCACACTGACCCCTGTATACGTTGACTGTGCGAAGTAGAGATGGTTGAAAGCTTCAAGTTCCCAAGAGTAAATATCTCCAGCAACTTGTCCTAGACGAGCCATATCGAAGCAATGGCAACAAAGCACACCAATGCCTTTACTTCCCTAGAAGGCTTAGGAAGTTCAGCATGTACCCAACAACTTTCGCAAACTTCGACAGTTGCGCCATAGAAAACATTTTATCAGGATGCATCACAGCATGGTTTGGGAACCGCTCCATCCAAGACCACAAGAAATTGCGGAGAATTGTGGACGCAGCCCAGACCATCGCACAAACCAATCTCTCTTCCATTGGCTCAATCTAAACTACGCTGCTTCAGAAGGTCACCAGCATGATCAAGGACGAATCTCACCCTGGTCACTCCTTCCTCCTCCCCTCTCCCATCAGGTAAAAGGAACAGAAGTGTGAAAATGCATACCTCCAGGTACAGGGGCAATTTCTTCCCACCTGTTATCAGGTAATTGAACCATCCTATCACCAACTAGAGAGCGGTCCTGAGCT